>SNQJ01S0177640.1:10304-30089 GCA_010110895.2 Picea sitchensis
CTTCCTTATTATAGATAGCCAATACAATGCCAAGAGATAACTCAAACTAATACAGAAGATCCTCTCCCAAAGATGTGCCACTCTCTCTCCTTCTTCTCTAAATACAATTCTGAAACTTGTCTCTCAAAATGAGCAAGTGAGGTGTGTTTCTAAGTGAGGCGCTAGCCTCCTTATTTATACAAATTTGGCACGTGTGAAGTGTCTCTTCACTGGCAGGGCCGACTTCTCAAACTGGGTGGTTATAACCACATTTATTATATTTCGGGGCCTCTTGATATATTTTGGGGCCGACTTCTTCTTTTTCCTTTTACAATTACATTATGATCAATCCATAAAAAGGGATTTGGTCCTTATACAATAGCCGACATGATCAATCCACAATGGGGATTGATCCAATGAATAATATATCAAATAATAATAAGAATACACTTTGCAGTTACATTATTTTAACAAGATACGGGTCTACCGGAATTCAAGGTTGATCATGAAGGTGTGTGCAAGGGATGTGCACAAGGACAGAACATAAGAATCATTTCTCGAAGAGTGACAATAAAGCAGAAGGAATCTTGGAACTCATCCACTCAGATGTATGTGGCCCAATGCCATCAACCTCTCTTAGTGGGTATGTATAATATGTGTCATTTATTGATGATTATTCTCGCAAGACTTGGGTTTACTTCTTGAAATCAAAAGATGAAGTGTTTGGAAAATTCAAGGAATTAAAAGCCTTGATAGAGAATATCTCTGGAAAAAAAATCAAGATACTCGAGTCAAATAATGGAGGAGAATACACTTCAAAAGAATTTGTAAGCTTTTGCAGAGATGTCGAGATTAAGAAGGAGCTCACCACTCCCTACAAGCCTCAACAAAATGGTGTAGCAGAAAGAAAGAATAGAACTATAATGGAAGCAATGAAGACTATGATCCACGATCAAGATCTTCCAATGCACTTATGGGCCGAAGCAACAAGAATAACATTGTCCAAAACAGAATATCCCATAGTGCACTTGGATTCAAAAACCTAAAGAAATGTTTTCTGAAAAGAAGCCAAAAGTAAGTCATCTCAAGATATTCGGTTGTCCAATGTTTGTACACATTCTGAAAGAAAGAAGAACCAAGTTGAACCCTTCAGGAAAGAAGAGAATATTTGTTGGATACTGTGAGGTCTCTAAGGCCTTCAGAATTTACATACTAGGTTACCATCATATTGAGATCAGCATAGATGTAACCTTTGATGACGATGCAACACTCAAGAAGTCAAGGAGATGTCAACTTGAAGAAGTATATGAAGAAGAATTTGTAGCTCCCAAAGTTGCAGAACCAGTGAGGGAAGTTACAGTTTCCCCTGATGATGAGATTCCAAAAGATCATGATATAAAAAATCCCAAGAACCTCCCAAATGACTATCTCTCATAAGAGAAAGCCAACTTGGGCAATGGAACTTATTCAAAATGGAGAGAAGTATGGTGCCCCAAAAGGAACCATGAGACAAATCAAGAAACCTAAGCCATTCTCCAGTTATATGGCTTTGATGTGTGATCTCATAGAAAATGAACATACTTGCTTTGAAGAAGCCAGTCAGAAGAAAGAATGGGCAGATATCATAACAAAAGAGTACCAATCCATTATAAAGAATGATGTATGGGAAATAGTTCTCAGACCAAAGGACAAAGATGTGGTATCTTCCAAATGGTTATACAAGATAAAACATGTTGCAAACGAAAATATTGAAAAGCATAAAGCAAGATTTGTAGTTCATGGTTTTTCTCAAAATGAAAACATTGATTATGAAGAGACATTTGCTCATGTAGCCAGATACACTTCTATCAGAACAATCATAGCTCTTGCAACCAAGATGAAGTAAAAGTTACACCAAATGGATGTAAAAACAACCTTCTCAAATGGTGTGTATATAGAACAACCTCAAGGGTTTGAAGTTGAAGATAGAAAGACTCATGTCTGCAGGTTGAAAAAGGCTTTGTACAGGTTGAAGCAAGCTCCTAAAGCTTGGTATGGAAGAATTGACAATTTCCTGACGAGCTTGGGTTTTACCAAGAGTAAAACTGATTCTAACATTTACTTCAAGGTTATGAATGATGAGCCAGTTATATTATTGTTGTATGTGGATGACTTATTATTAACTGGAGAAGAAAAGCTCATCATTGATTGTAAGAAGAAGCCCGCTGTAGAATTTGAGATGAAAGAACTATGTCTAATGCATTATTTCTTAGGTCTTGAGGTTTGGTAGAGTCCAGAGAAGATCTTCCTTAACCAAGGGAAGTATGCAGTTGAAACACTAAATATATTTGATATGTTGGAATGTAAAGCCATGAACACGCCCATGGAAACAAATTTGAAGCTCCTGGTTGATTCTTTGTCAGAATTGGTTGATGCTACAATGTACAGACAGGGCATTGGATCGTTGATATATCTGACGAATACCAGATCAGATATATGTTTTGTTGTAAACACCTTGAGTTAGTGTCTGGTAGAGCTCAGACGTGTTCACCTTGTTGCTGCAAAACATGTGATGAGATACCTTAAGGGTACGTTGGAATTTGGTCTCAATTATACTGGAGATCATGACTTCATATTGATTGGTTACACTGATTCAGATTGGGTTGGAAGTGTCTCTGACAGAAAGAGCACTTAAGGATGTTGTTTCAGTCTGGGGTCAGTCGTGACTTCATGACAGAGCATGAAGCAATCCAATATTTCTCTCAACACAACAGAAGTGGAATACATTGCAGCATGTTATGCCAGTTGTGAAGCCATATGGCTTCAGAAGTTATTGACATGTCTATTCAATTTGGATATGGAAGCCACTGTGATTCTAAGTAATAACCAGAGTTGCATAAAGATGATGAAGAACCCAGTGTTCCATGATAAGTCGAAGCACATAGAGATCTGGTATCACTACATTCGTGATATGGTGCAGAGGGGGGCTATAAAGCTCCAATATGTTGGCACATATGAACAAGTCGCAGATGTGTTGACCAAACGTCTGTCTCATGTGAAGTTTGAGCACTTCCGAGACAAGTTTGGTGTTGTCCGAAAGGACCTCCCTCAAAAGGGGGAGTGATGTTGATGATACTATAGTATTCTGACCAATAGCGGGTAGCTCCGTTAGGATTTTATATCCTAGGGGACTGATCATCCTTGGGCAGATCCAGAAGGTCCGATAAAGACGATCTGTCAGAATACATGTGTATGTATATGCCAATTGTTGTCAATGGTGTTAGCGCCGTTAGGATTTTATATCATAGGGAATCCTTTGATTCCTGGGAAAATCCCGAAGGTACGGTAAAGACGGTCTGTCAGAGTAGCACATGGTGGCTCCGTTGGGATTTTATATCCTAGGGAATCTTATGATTCCTGGGCAGATCCTTAAGACCTGTCAAAGTACCACAAAATGTTGTTGCACCTGCCTCATTCTGTTGCTATATGATGATGATGTTGTTATGTCAGCCTCATGTTTATAATGTTGATGATTTTGTTATCTCAACCTCGTGTTGATGATGTTGTTCTAGCATCGTGTTGTTGTTGATGATGATGTATCAACCTCGTGTTATTGTTGATGATGTATCAACCTCGTATTGTTGTTGATGATGATGTTGTATCAGTCGTGTATTGATTGATGATGTTATATTAGTATTGTACTAATTGATGTTGATGCAGATAATGATGATGATGCTCCAACTCCATGCTGTGAATGATGATGATTCTGATGATGAGAAAAACTTCTGATGATTTAGAGATGTGCGATTCAATGTTCCAAGATGTTGATAATGTTGTTGCCCTCTCTCTCTCTCCTGATGATGTTATATTGTAGAATACCCTTCTTGTTAAAGGGGAGTGTTAAAATATTGTAACTGCGAAGAATATTCTATTTATTATTGAGTCAATTGCTTATAAATCAATCCCCTTTTGTGGATTGATCATGTCGAGACTTGTGTATGACCAAGTCCCCTTTTGTGGATTGGTCAAACCCTAATTATATCATGCTAATTGGGAAGTCGGCCCCTATGGCTAATTAAAGTGGTTTTAGCCACTAGCTGGAGAAGTCGACCCTGCCTAATGAAGAGACACAACCCTAGTGCTCCTCAGCTAGTATAAATAAGAGATGATGGCACCTCATTAGCTCACTCACAAAATTCACTCATCTAGTGCACAAGTTTGGAAATAGCTACAGTTGGAAGAAGAAGGAGAGAGGGGCGCATCGCTCAGTGTTGGATATTCTCTAGTGTTTGGTCTTTTATCTTGGCATTGTATGACAATCTATATTAAGGAATTTTTTGTTGGGTTTTCTCCCCCATGAGGGTTTCTCAGGATAAATTGTTTTGTATCTTGTGATTGTGTTTCTCTCAGTGATCCTGCTTATGTTATTATTGTCTAGTAAATTGAAAAAAACTTAATAGCAACTCAAAACTTAACAGGTCCCCCCTAGGAAAATGCCAAACGCATACGCCCACAACGAATGACATGTGATGGGATCGTCAGACGCAGTCGTAAAATCTAACTCACCCCCCACACACATGCAAAGAATATAACACCCACTCAACATTCTCCCAATTGTTGTTTTATTTGCATACATGGGATCACAGGATTACATAGTCAACAATCCAGGGCAATAATGCCCATTGTTTCTCTATACCATGAAAACTTCTCGGAGCTCACTGAATTTGTCAATGAATATACAACATTCTTCAAAGTGTCTACCTTCTCCAACAATACTTTCTTGTATTCAACCATGTCTCTCACAAAGTGATATTGAACATCAATATGCTTTGTCTTTGAATGATAAGTTGGGTTCTTTGCCAAGAAGATTGCAACTCTGACTATCACAATCTAATCTTACTGCTTGTTGTACCAGCCCAATACCTTAACACAATCTTTGTAACCAAACTGCTTCCTTGCATGCATGAATGGCTTCCATGTATTCAGTTTCTATAGTTGAGAGTGCCACTACAACCTTTATTTTGCTCATCCAACTGATTGTTCCTCCAAATAGGTTAAACACATACCCACTTTTAGATCTTCTGCAATCCAAATCTCCAGCCTAGTTTGCATCAACAAACCCATGTATGTCCAACACTCTGTCCAATCATGGTCTTTATTGATAGCACAATCCATCGCTAGAAGTGTCATGCAAATACTTGAAAACCCTCTTTATTGTTGTCCAATGCTCCTTCCCTGATTTTGACATATATCTTCTCAAAACTTCCATTGCATGTGCAATGTCTGCTTTAGTACATACCATTGCATACGCCAACCGCACTAGCATATGGAACATGAAACATGTCCTCTTTCTCTTCTTATGTCTTGGGACATTGATCTGCAAATAACTTTACACCTACATGAATAAGAACCTTAACCAGTGTACTTCCCTGCATATTAAACCTCTGCAATATCGTCTCAACATATTTTCTCTGATTCAGCGAAAATTTCATGTTTGCACGATTTCTTTTAATCTCCATTCCTAGAATGAAGTTAGCAACACCGAGATCCTTCATGTCAAATTTGGAAAATAGTTGTGTTTTCACCTCCTTGATAACATATATGTTATTTCCTACCAACGACATGTCATCGACATACCCCACTACCTAAATGAAGTGATTACCAACCCGCCTGGAATATACACAATGATCAACCCTGCTTCTCACAAATCTCAATCCAAGAATGTATGTGTCAAACTTTAGGTACCGCATCTTAGGTGTTTGCTTCAAACCATATAGTGACTTCTTTCTTTCCCTTCACTACAAAACTTTCTGATTATTTCATGTAGATTTCTTCTTCCAGATTCTTATGTGGGAATATTGTCTTCACATCCATCTGTTCTATTTCAAAATCAAAAGCAACAACAGATAAAATAAATCTAATAGAAGTTAACTTGGCATCAGGAGAAAAAAATTCACCGAAGTCAATTCCCTCTACCTTGGAATAACCTTTTGCTACTAATCGAGCTTTGTATTTCTCCACTTTGTCTTCTTCATTCAACTTTTTCATAAACACCCATTTGCTTCCAATGGCCTTTCTTCCAGTTGGAAACTCAACTAGATCCCATGCCTCATTCTTATCCAAGGCATCCATCTCTTCAACCATGGTTTTCTTCCAAAGTTTGCTATCCATTGAATTCACTGCTTCCTTGACAGTTATGGGATCATCATCGGTAATAGATAAAGAAAAATTAACACAAAAATCAGGTGGACTATATATTTTTGGTTGCCTTCTTTCCCTCATTGATCTTCTCAATACAGGAGTATGTTCTTCTTCTTCGGATTCATCTTCTTCCGTTGGTTCAAATTTTGCATCATCCAACTCAAAATCTATTTTATCGGGTTCTTCTTGCATTGGTAGGAATTCTTGTTTGGGAACATCTTTAACCTCTCTAAAAACAACATCCTGACTATAAACAATCTTCTTAGTTTCTGGGTTCCAAAGCTTATAACATTTCATACCATCTTTATAACCAATAAAGATACACTTTTCAACTTTATTATCGATCTTACTCATATTTTTCTTTGGAACATGTAGATAAACATCACAACCAAACACTCTAAGATGTTCAAGAGAGAGTTTCTTACCAGTGCATACCTCATGTAGAGTTTTGTCCACCAACGCTGACGAGGGTGATATATTTCCCAGGTAACATGCAGTACCCATTGCCTCTGCCCAGAGTTCATGTCCTAACCCAACACCACTGAGCATGCCCCTTGTTTTTTCCATCAATGTCTTGTTCATCCTTTCTGCAGCCCCATTTTGTTGAAGTGTGTATGGAGTAGTCTTCTACCTTGCTATACCATACTTCTTACAGAACTCTTCGAATTCATTCCCAGATAATCCTCCATTATTATCTGTCCTCAACACCTTTATTTTTTTTCTCTGTCTGATTTTCTACCAGAGCTTTAAACTCTTTAAATTTATCAAATACCTCAGATTTCTTCCTAAGAAAATAAATCCATGTGTTCCTTGAGAAATCGCCTATGGATGAAATATAATACACATATTTACCTAGTGATGAAACATGCACAAGTCCAAACACATAATTGTGTATCAACTTTAAGATCCCCTTTGCTCTTGCAACACCAGAAGAGAATCTTACTTGATTTTGTTTACCATATATGCAATGTTCATAGAAATCAAAATCCAAGGTGCAATTAGACATACCTTCAACCATACATTTACCGTGTAGTGTTCGAAGGCCCTTTTCTCCAATATGTCCCAATCTTTGATGCCATAACATGGTATTCTTTCCAAGGATATTATGGATCTTGTCTTCTTTATTCCTCTACTCAGGGACTACAAAACTGTTACACCCACCAATATAAGTGTTTCCCAACAACTTGTACAGAGTTCCACATCGAACTCCCCTCATCTACACTGTTGTTCCTCTCATCTACATTGTTGTTCCTCTGACCATCTTCCAAGTGCCCTTTCCCAATAAAGTATCCACACCTGCATCATCCAACTTACTTACAGATATTAGGCTCTTAGCTAGATCTGGGATGTGCAAAACTCCAGGGAGAGTTCTAATCATTCCATCTTTCAACAACAACTTAACCCTTCCATGTCCCATGAATTTGGTTATCAAGTCATCTCCTAGGAAGACATCACCACCATCATACTTTTCATATTCATTGAACCACTCCTTGTGAGGATTCATATGAAATGATGCACATGAGTCGATCAACCATACATCACGATTTGCATGTGTACTTGTAGATGTTAGGTAAACATATGAAATGATGCACATGAGTTGATCAACCATATATCACGATCTGCATGTGTACTTGTAGATGTTAGATAAAGATCACCTCCTTCATTGGAGGTTTTTTCCTCTAGAAGAGGAATCATCAAATCCATTTGCTTTATCAACTTTCTTAGACTTGCAATCTTTCTTATAATGCCCAACTTTACCACATTTCCAACATTTCCTCAAAGATTTTCCTGGGGATTTAGATCTCCCCCTCCTCCCGAACACTTATTTGTATCCCTATTTTTAGGACGACCTCTTACAAATAAAGCATATGTGCTATGATGATCCATGCTTTTTCACCTCATCTCTTTCAATAACAACGATAAAACCACATCCTCGTACTTTAATGCAGATTGAGTAGTACTACCAATTGTTACAACCAGATTATCTTAGGAGTTTACAAAGAACATAACAAAGTAATACACTTATCTTCTTTTGCAAGCGTATTATTAACGGATCCAAGTTGACTTACCGGTGTATTGAAGGAATTTAGATGCTCTGTCACATAATCTCCATCTTCTCCTAAGATGACACAACTCCTTTCGAAGAAACAACTTGCTTACCAGAGACTTTGATTGATACAAATTCCCCAACTTTTCCCATAGTTCCTTGGCTGTAGATTTTCTTGACACGTTTAATAACACCGGATCAACTAGGCAAGAATCGAATTGTACCCCTTGTTCTTTTATCCAACTTCTCCCAATATTCTTGCAACATACCAGTAGATTGAGTAGTAATAGTTTGTGTAAAAGTAGGCTCTGTACCAATAGGTCGTGTACCAGGATCCACATTGATCCATTGTTCTTTGTTTACAAGAAGGTCCTCCATCTTGAGCTTCCATAGCTAAAAGTTTTTACTGTTGAACTTCTCAATATCAATTCTAGAATTGCCCTCCATTCTCTTTCAATACACAAATCACCACTGCAAAACCCCCACTAAACCCAGGTTTATCACAGACCCAAAATAAACCTGATCTATCAAAACCGAGCCAAACCCTCAGCAATAAAGACGTCCCCCTGAAACCAAAAACATGCTCTGATACCACATGTAAGTTTTAAACATGTGAAGTAAAGCAATGCATACAAATTTTAAGCAAAACAAAAATCAATCAATCGCTCACACATATAGTACATAGAGATTTACGCTGAAAACCCTTAACTGAGACAAAACCAACCTTCCTTGGCGCTGCACCTCGCAACTCTTCATTATATTAATTTCACCATTCTCAATACAATATATACACAATATTTTAGGTATTTCGCAACTACCAAAACCCTAATCCCTTAATCTAGGATTAATTTAGAAAACTGCTAAAAATAACAAAAACAACGAAAACAACCCAATTTTTTTTTGAGGCACTACCATGAACCCCATCAATTGCAAGTTACCGCCCAGAGTCAAACGCTCTGCGTAACCAGGGGGGGGAAATCGTGCCCCCCCTTGGGGCCCCCCTAGGAAAGCGCTTTGCGCACACGCCCACTGCTAGCAACAGGTGATGGGATTGTCATATGCAATCGTCAAATCTGACGCGTTCCCACACAGACATGCAAAGAATATAACACTTACCCAACAAATTCGTATGGAGAAGAGAGACAGTTTTTACATACACATTTTGGGCAGCAAAAGAAGAGAAAAGTGTTGGGATGAGAACCAACCATGATATGTTTGAAGGAAGTCATTGTTTGGTTGTGTGCTATGCTCGAAATGAAGCTTGTGTGCCTGTAAAACAAGTTGTAAGCATGTAGTGCATTCCCTGTTGATGAAATGGCTTAAGAGTTTTGTGAAAGCTATTGTGAGCACTCATGAAACAGCTAAGAGTTCCTGGAGTCTCTAGCTAATAGATTCATGGCCAACCAAGTGCACTGGAAGCCTTGATAAACAAATGGTACAACCCGAGGGACTGTGAGCGGTGAATGGGGTACATTCCTTGGGTTGTGTAGGTTGTGGGGAAGAGAGAGCTAGTGGATTGGACCTATTATAAGAGTAGAGCCTGGATTTGATTTGTCGAGTGTAGAGAGTGGACAACGAAAGGGCTAGATCTCCTTGTGGACTCGTAGCCTTAGCTCGGGGATGGCTTGTTATTGAGATTTGGAGCACCAATGCCTATTGCTGGGAGGTTCATTCTTCATATGCAACTAGTTGGTTATATTTATAAACAAATAAGTGTTTTGTTGTGTTATTTATGATTATTCCACTGTGTAAATGATATCTAGATGATGCGATATGTTTTGTTGGATTTGCATGCATTCATGTTTTTATAAATGTTGTAGATGCATGGACAAATCAACATGTTGTTTGTTGTAATTTTTATAGGTTTGTTGCCTCCTTGGTTTCTTTCATATGCATGGGGCAAATTGAAATTTGTATTTAGTAGACAAAGTCATATTCCATAGTTACGGGACTCGACATGGGTGTTGGGTATGTTACATTCTATTTTTTTCTATCATATATACAAAATAGCTTTTTGAGATCGAGACAAATGTTTTTTAGTATGTAAAATGCATTCTTCTTAAGTAGCAAAGATATTCAATAGCATTTCATTAAGAGACTTGTTCAAGAATGAGCTCAATCATAATACTTATAATAAAAATTCTATATATTAATTCATATTTACAACTTTTTGAGATTGAGACAAATGATTTTTAATATATAAAATGCATTGTTCTTAATTGTTCTTAATAAATAGAAAGGATATTCAATAACATAACATTGAGAGACCTTGTCCAAGAATGAACTCAACTATAACACTCATAACAAAGTGTTTTATATACCAATCCAAGTACTCAAGCAATAGTGGCACTACATGCTTCTCTACACTCATTACAATAACTTCAAATTTCAAATTCACAGCCTAAAATTCATCGGGCTACTTCTTGTTGAGTCAAAATTATTTGGGTAATTTTACATTAGATGTATTGTGTGGTAATTTCACATTAGATGTATTGTGTAGTCATCTTCTTCATTCGGTTGCTTTTATCACCGAATCCTAAGGTTTGACTTGTCCTAGCAATGATATAGGCATGCACATACACCCCTTACCATCCATTTGTTGCATACACAAACCCACCACCTCAACATATTAACCAAAGCCATGCACACGTTATTACTTTCAACATTAATTATGCCACTTGTTATGAGATATTTTTTTAGGGGAAATATCCCATACCACTGATTATTTCATTCAGAAAAATCAAAAGAAATTAAAAAAAAAGCAATAAAAGGCCAACATGATCGACACAAGGGTGAGTATTGTCTTAACTATTTGAGGTATTAAAACGCAATAAGCGCATGCTAGTTGCCATTCCTGCCCTTTACGGTGTTTTCTCAATCCTTTTCATGAGAAATCGTTTCCATTGATGGGGATCTTCATTGGATGAACCATAACACCATTTAAATATTATAAAGATGTAATCTAAATGTTTTAGGCTGGGAATTATTTTTGACGAGTTTTTTTCAAAATCTTGCTAGAAATTTAGAAAATTGCAGATTTCAGTGTTTGAGATTACATATTTCGTTTTGGAGGTTTTTAAGGACGCTGAATTGATTTATGCATTCAAAAACACAATTTAAACAATGTAAAATTGTGATTGTGATTTCACCAACAAATACATTGTCAAATTCCGATAATAGTTACCGAAAAATAAAAAACATAAATCGTTTAAACTACGCCTATTATAAATCAAAAACAATCGAAGTCAAAGGCATTGACTCCAATATATTGACAAATTCTACTGAACTTTATAACTACTCTTTCTACTCATGAAAATTCCCAAGTGTTCGACTTTCGCAACTAACCTTTCATTACTCCACCCATCCACCATTTCAGTCACCTGTTAGTTTCATGGCCTGCGATGTAGGAGCAATATAAGGGTTTGGTTTGGCTTGGCACGAGGGTTCTTCTCACTTTCTTTCCATCTCGACTATTATGGTTCGCACTTATCTGACTTGTCTGAGGTTGGTATGTTCTTACATTGCAAGACTTTATCAATTGGATTAAAAGATGAAGACACTACTTCTAATTATTAGTATGTCTCACTGAAACTATATGCTTTATCAATTGGATTAAAAGATGAAGACACTACTTCTAATTATTACTATGTCTCACTGAAACTATATGTTATGAAATAAATGTGATGGCTCTGCGCATTTCGTATGCATGTGAATTTAATGAAGGTTTTGTGAGTTTTTTTTTTAATTGAAATGCTTTCCATTAACTACAACTTTGCAAGATACTATGTGTTAAAGCATTTCATAAGTTACGAAAGTATCCCTTTGATTAAGAAGTCATTCAGAATTGGTACCTACCATCATCCATACATAAATACAAGCACATTCTTTTTGCTAAGAAGTGATTTGAGATTTGTATGGGACACCATCAGCAAACTCAAATACAAACACAAACAACGTCACTCTGGAGGGGTAGGGTATGTACATCACTATAGACTAAGCAGTGAAAATGCTAGACTAAGCAGTGAAAATGCTATGCAGAGAGAATTTTTTGTCTCATGAACAAGGGGGTCTCACACATCAATTTCATGTGTAGCTAGACCATGACCTTAAAATTAGATTTTGGATATATGGCTATCAAGTAAGACACGCAACAAAGACAACAAACTCAAGGATTACCAATCTTAAAAACCATTCTAAAAATATTTCCCTTGCATCAATTTTGTGTGTAATTAGGCCATGACCTTAAAATTAAATTATGGATATATGACTATCAAGTAAGACACGCAACAAAGACAACAAACTCAAGGATTACCAATCTTAAAAACCATTCTAAAAATATTTCCCTTGACCGAGATGGGGTGTCTGAGCTGGTAGTTTAATAGGAGCCTAGGCAGCCCCTGCATGCAAACCCGCTTGAACTCCTTTGTGAACACGGTCACATGGGGTATGAGGGGAACAACTCCGACCCTCATTGCCAAACCACCCCATCCCACACAATGCAAGCAACCTCGGCTGATGATGGAACCACCATCATGCAGAATCATTAACTCAGATGGTTTCAGGCTTTTATGGCTAGACAGAGCTCGATGGCGACAGTGAAATGCAAGCTCTTAGACGTAGGGAATGGTAGGGTACAAGCTCTGCTCTCCAACTTTCTGTCTTCGAAGGTTCTAGTAAGCTCTCCATCTGTTCTGTTTTCTTGCCTTGTCTAGCTGTCATTTTATATGGTTCTTCTTGTTTTCTAGGGAGGCACCACGGTGTGGGCAAAAAGGTGAATTTGTGATTCCCAGGGCTCAAATACCAACCCTACTCTCAACCCAAACCCATCCCCCCATTGTTGGCTTATCGCACCAATTGCAATTCTAGTCCTCCCTCTGTTACCTCTAACTACTACAATTTGCTAACCATGAAGAGAACTGAACAAGGTGAGATGACTGGCATGAATCTAGCAAGCAAGGTCATGACCACTGCCCCAAACCCATGCCAAAAGCCATTCCTAAACCACCCAACGCATAATCAAGGCCTAAGTGGATGC
The DNA here is from genome assembly GCA_010110895.2 of Picea sitchensis. Classification (NCBI taxonomy): domain Eukaryota; kingdom Viridiplantae; phylum Streptophyta; class Pinopsida; order Pinales; family Pinaceae; genus Picea; species Picea sitchensis. The sequence continues at coordinate 23,546 of SNQJ01S0177640.1, forward strand.
CATGAAGGCTGTAGAAAATTTCCATCATAGGTTTTCTAAGGACATCAAGAATGAGGTAGCTTCCATGGAGCAGACTATCAACCAAAAATGAATGATGCTTTCCAATCTCCGATTGGAAACAGAGTTTAAGGACTGGGTGCCAGAGACCAAATTTTATAGGTCCAGAGACACAAAGGTCTTTAAGCTCATTGAGCTTTATTGGCTTAAAAAGGCCTTCATAGCCTAGGTGGTGGAGGAGAGAGGACAACAGCAGCAGGCTATATTACAGAAATTGGACCTTTTAAACTTGAAATTTGAAACAGTTTGCAAGGCAGTCTTTGGTATAGAGATCATTGTTTCAGAACCCCATAAAATCGCAGGATGTTTCTATTGTAGATCATTGTTTCAGAACCCCATAAAATCGCAGGATGTTTCTATTGTAGTGGCTGGCCAAGGTCAGACTTCTGAGGGTACACCATCCAATCCCATCAGGCTGGATGAGGACCCAAAAGACGAACTGGTAGTACCTTATTGTAGTGGCTGGCCAAGGTCAGACTTCTGAGGGTACACCATCCAATCCCATCAGGCTGGATGAGAACCCAAAAGACCCTATGGACACAGAACTGGTAGTACCTTTTATTGGCACCATGAAAATCGTTTTCATATCTTTTTCTGATAGTGTATAGGAACAACAATGCTCTTTCCAGATTTTTGTTATATGCTTTTCTTTTATCAATCATGTCAAGCTACTTACACAACTAGTGTCTCTGAACCGCTCTCAGAATCACTCTGAACTGCTCTCAAAATCATTTTGATCCAAACTCTATGCCTTTTTTGAAATGTTGGGAACCTGGTTTCCCAAGTATTGGCACCATGAAAATCGTTTTCATGTGTTTTTCTGATGGTGTATAGGAACAACAATGCTCTTTCCAGATTTTTGTTATATGCTTTTCTTTTATCAATCATGTAAAGCTACTTACACAACCAGTGTCTCTGAACTGCTCTCAGAATCACTCTGAACTGCTCTCAAAATCATTTTGATCCAAACTCTATGCCTTTTTTGAAATGTTGGGAACCTGGTTTCCCAAGTAGCGGGTCACAAACAATCTTGTATGTACTCTTACCAGTGATATATTAATATAAAAATACCTAGATTTTTTAAATATAAAAAATAAAACCTTTCCCTTGATTAAAAACTTCTTATTCGATATCCAAAGGATATTATCATATTTTGGAGGCATAGGGAAATTATTTTTTAAAATTGCCCATATTAATATAAAAATACCTAGATTTTTAAAATATAAAAAATAAGACCTTTCCCTTGATTAAAAACTTCTTATTCGATATCGAAAAGATATTATCATATTTTGGAGGCATTGGGAAATTATTTTTTAAAATTCCCCACTGTCCAAATGATTGCCAATCTTCAAAACCATTCTAAAGGCCTTTCCCTTAATCAAAAACTACGTTAATTGGCAGCCAAAGGATGGTTCTTGTGGAAAGATTAGGGAAGACCGTATCCTTAGAAACACTCCTCGAAAATCCATTCTGGAACTCTCGCCAATAGAAGATGGTGTAAAGTTAACAGTCTTTCAGTTTTGGCGCGTATCTCCTCATGGGCTAACTCGCATTCTTAAAACTCTGAACACGCTTTGGACCTTGCTCACCCCAGCTCTGGAAGGGAAGTTCCAGAAAGGAATAAATGATGATGTAAGTTTAAATGTTTTATGTTTTTGTCCTTTTTTGAGTATTTTTTCTCACGAGCTTTGTCCAAAATTCGATCTGAAATTTAGAAAATTGTAGATTTCAGTGGTTGGGATTACATATTCTGGATGCCCTAAAAACTTTTGACGACGCTGAATTAATTTATGCACTCAAAACTCGATTTAAACAATGTAAAATTATGATTTTATCAAATTTAAACAATGTAAAATTGTGATTTTATCAACAATTACATTACCAGATTCCAATAATAATTACTGAAAAGTAAAAAATTTAGAACGTTTAGACTACACCATAAATAATAAGTAAACAAGGTTAACCAATCAAGAAAATACATTGATAAAGAAGAACAACTCAAAGTTCATCGAAGGGACACATCCTTCCACTCTCTAGAAATAAATGAAACAACATCTAGTCGAGCTATTCCATTCCCAAACTTGACTTCTTCTAACTTCTAGGCACCTGGGACACTGTCAACAGGGGAGAACCTGGTTAAACAAGGAATTATTGGTCCTTCAAGATGCGCTTTATATTGTGTAAACAAGGAACCCTCCTTTCCTCTGTTATTTGAATATTCTGCAGCCTCCAAAGTCTGTAACTCTCTGTTTACTAAAACGGGTCTTCTCTCCTATTACAACATCTTCTAAGGAACGAATATTCAATAAGTGGTTTCTTTTATACCTCGAAAGAAAAACAAACCAACTATTAACGGAATTTGGAATATTACTCTGTGGAAAGATGTGACTGGACAAGACGACAAGATATTCAATGACAAAAAGGTATATCCTGAACACTTCCAAAGAGCCAATGCCAACTTGATTAGGCAAATCATTATTCCAAAATTTAAGGTGAAAGTGGGCAGAGCGAATTAAGCCAACATGAAAAAGGTTGGAAGAATACTTATGGTTTGGCAGATTTGGAAAAGAACGGGATGGAAACCGGTATCAAAAACAGTACATAAATGTTATCCCATTTAAATTATCTCCAAATGATTATAAAGATTGGAAGCAAAAGAATTTTAAAAATGCCCTTTGATGGAGAATCAGAGGGAATCCAAGCCTTTCAGTTAATGCATGGATAAATCTTAACACCAAAAGGAAGAGTAGTTAAAAAAATCGCTTGGAACATTGGAGTAGCAACCAACAACCACGTAGAAACATTGGCATTACTCAAAAGAAATAACTTCTAAAAGAAAACATCTCAGAAGATCTAATAGTACTTGGCGACTCAGACTCCCAAGTAGTAGTAGCTTCATTACTGGGAATCTCAAGCTCTTCCAATGTCAAAATAGAGAGAAAAATAAAACAGATCTAGAGACTCTAAGGAGGTTCCACGGTTGGGAGGGACCGCACATTCTCTGGGAATACAATTCTGAAGCGGACAACATGGCAAATTTATCTATCCAAAACCAATACAAACATGTCCGAATTTCCCATGAAAATGGCACACAAACCATTAAGGAAATCTCCATGTCATGAAGACTCATATATCTGTATGGAAACAAGAAGGAGCAATAGTATCTTAGCTTCAAGATATAACGTTATGACTCAGCTATCAGGTTATATTGGGACCGCTTTCCTAGTTTAGTGTGCTAGGCTTCTCCTCCTCTCCATGCTTCCTCTGTTTCTCAAGTCTCTATGAAGGATTGGCTTCCAGCATTAATTCTTGGCAAGTGAGACCGACAATTACTGAATTTTCCACTCCCTACAAATCCCAGCTTCAAGAGACCAAATCCCAGCTTCAAGAGATCAAATCCTAGCTTCAAGAGGCCTCTACAAAGATGAGGCAACAGATAATTTCAATAGAACAAAATGTGCTTTCTTATCCCAATATGCTGGAGACTGGAGTCTATGTCCAGCTTTCAAGGAAGTACCTCCCATCACAGGGGAGCGAAGGCTTTGCTTCAAACACTTCAGACTCTACTCCAAAAGACACTCCTCTGGAGGATACCCGGCTGGAGATTCCTGTAAATGAAGAGGTAGCTCAGAAGGCCAAGAAGTTGCTCCACATATTATCAAATGATGACGAATAGTTTTGACAATCATGCCTGAGCAGTATTGAGGAATTAAAACCATATGGATGTCTGTCTCAGTAAGTCAGTTTCAATATATCTGTTTATATAGGTAAGCATCGGTCTAAGTATATATCTAAGTGTTTTCTAATTATGTTCGGGTCCAATATGCATACTGTTGTTTTGAGAAAAAGATACGCACCATAGTCAAGTGGCAGTTATGTATAAAATTCCTCACAAGCTAAAATCCTGGATGGATCACAATGAGTTAGGTAATACAGTTTTACCTGTAAACCAGACTGCACAGTATGTAAACTAGCTTTGGAAATGTAATATAAATTGTTCTTGTTTAAAAAAACAATGAAATAGTGTCCGCTTTTATATCCCAAACCACTATAGATGTTAGATCTAGATTTGCTAGAATAATTTTGGCTGTACCTTTCATATCTTTTTCTAAATATGAATCAGTCAACCTATGGTGCTGTTCAAACTCAACATGAAAGACTGAATAGTATAGACCATGTAGCATCAAGATGGGGTGAAAGGGACTACTGCGATTGTAAGTAATAAACAACGAGAATGAGCAAATATTGTTTTCCATGCTTTTATTGTAGCTCTGTGCATAGCTCATTCTTCATAGGACTAGAATGCCCAAATTTTGTTTTCCATGCTTTTATTGTAGTTCTGTGCATAGGTCATTCTTCATGGAACTAAGCCTCGGCAGTAATAGCCAGCACAGTTTAAATACATAAAGATGCTTTATTGTAGTTCTGTGCATAGGTCATTCTTCATGGAAGTAAGACCCGGCAGTAATAGCCAGCACAATTTTAAATAGATAAAGATGCTTTCTTCCTTCCATTTCTAGTTCCGTTCCTGAATGATACAAATTCCTTTACATCTCCTAAGTTTGTTCATTCTTCATGGAAGTAAGACCCAGCAGTAATAGCCAGCACAATTTTAAATAGATAAAGATGCTTTCTTCCTTCCATTTCTAGTTCCCTTCCTGAATGATACAAATTCCTTTACATCTCCTAAGTTTGTGCAGAAGTGAGTGAAGCTGAGGTGCAATATAGCTGATGAACTTGAGCAACAATGTAATGAGGGAAATTATATTTCAAAAGCTTGAAACAAAGAAAGGATTTGAAGTATGAACAAGTGAAGAAGATGAAAAATCCACCCACGGAGTGGTCACTGGAAAGGAAAATATAATTATAGTTTCTTGGGAATCAATCAACCATACACTATCAACTAATCTTACATATGCTCAATTTGGATTTTTATTACTAATCTTCATGGATGAACTTGACAATTTTAACATATTAACCACATTCTTTATCCATAATAAAATAGAGAACTGACAAATAGTGCATAACTTCAAATATCCTAGGGAATAGCTTCTTCTTGAACTTCATATATCCTAGGGAATAGCTTCTTCTTGAAAGAGAATAGATTCTTGGAAATCCAAACAGCCTCATTAAATGGCAAATTAGCATATTAACCACATTCTTTATCCATAATAAAATAGAGAACTGACAAATAGTGCATAACTTCATATATAGGGAATAGCTTCTTCTTGAAAGAGAATAGACTCTGGATATCCAAACAGCCTCATTGAATTGCACAAAAGAGATTATGGCCATATGATTAAGAAACCATTGTCAATCGGGCTGTGGTCCTGGGGTAGATTAATGGGAATTTATATTAGGGTTTCAGGTACTAGTGTAGAGTTTAAATTTCAAGGGTGTATTTTATTGTTTCACTGGAACACCCAGAAAGTCATATGCAAAAAAATAGAAGGAGCAAAGTATGTATCATATCTGGGGATGATTTGATTATAAGCTCTTCCAATTTAATAGTATTTTGTATTCTGAATCTTTTTACCCAAAATTGACACTTATTTATGTTAACGTAAATTTAAGTGTAGTAAAAATATTAGAATGTCAAATTTCAGCAGTGGTATGTCCAAAGACTCCAGTCCTTCAAAAAAACACAAACACAAAATGGAGGGGTTTTCTATTAAAGGAAAACAACAATAAATTGACCACTGGGCCAAATGCATTTTGCCTGGCTCTATCTGAGAATCCTAAAACGATATGTCGCAGGACCTCACTCCGGCCTAAAAACCCATGGGAGGGTTTCGGTTAAAGAAAAAAGACAATAAATTGAAATGTTTGTGACCCAAAATAAAAGTGGGATCATACCTGGAGGGTTTCTCGAATTGGGTGCAGAGAACAGAGGTCAGAAAACTCCCATCGGTTAAGCAAGAAGGATTCTAAAACATTTTTCAAAATTTCAAATCAGATCCAAAGGATTTGAGCATTTGAAATACTTTGAGAACATAAATAATATACCGAGTCTTTTACGGGACAGGAATCTTTTGAGCCTTGGTCCATATTTTTTTATTGCCGTCGAAGAAATTGATGTGGACAAACTAGTACTGTTGTGGATAGCAGAAGGGCTGGTAAAGAAAAAACAGGCAACCCATTTAATGAGTATTGCCATTAAAATGCACTGCTCGAACACAGTCGCTTGATCTCGAACAGCCAACATCTTGCAATAAAATGCCTCTCATGGAATCTCTATTAGATGGGCTTCGTACTGTTTACTAACTAACCCTTCTATATCCACATCTGTACACTCTGAACGCATCAATTTCTTCATACTGCAAGAAAACAGCTCCCCAGCCCTGCAAAATTTGTCATGGTGCCATCGATTGGTGATCAAAACGATAAGGCTCGGTTCATGAGGATAAGGGCAGAATGAGGGATATGATATCCTGAATAAACACCCGTTACCAACAATGCATCCATAAATCTACCATTTATGCATTCA
>SNQJ01S0177641.1:0-14308 GCA_010110895.2 Picea sitchensis
ATGAAATTCCTTGAGAAAATGATGTTTCTTCATGGCTTTTTATAGCATTGCATTGGGTGATTATGTAACTCCTTTGAAGTGTGAAAAGGGGCTCTTTAGGGCTTAATTAGGTCTTTGACCAGCCTACCATGCAGATTCAGCTCTTATTTGAGGGTCAAATCGGATTGGGAGCTGATCCATAAGTGGTTGGGAGGCCGACCAATTCAATAAATGCGCCGTTTAGCAGGTGCGCGGGTTTTTGCACCAACATCCGCGCATCCGGGTTTTTGCACGTAACATCCGCGCATGGTACGTTCATGTTCCGTGCATGTGCGCGCGCACCAAACTTCTGCCAAGCGCCCTTCAATTTTTGGTTACTTTGTATAGTTTTTGACCTTTTTGCAATGCTGTGAAATTAATTCAGTGCCATGAATGACTTCATTACTATTTGATGATGCTGAGTTCTTGTCGCCATGTGCGGACGAAATTTCAGTGATAACAATCCCCATGAAACCCCAGACACAACCTTTTCAACAAAAATTGAGGAAGATGCACCCTAAATTGGAACCCACCGTTAAAAATGAACTGAATAAAATTACTAACTGCAAATATAATTTTCCCGGTAAGGCACACACAATGGGTGTCTAATCTAGTCCCTGTAAGGAAGAAATGTGGTGAAATTTGACTCTGTGTCGATTTATGGAACCTTAACCAAGCACCTGATAAAGACAACTACCATGCTCCTCCAATGGAACAAATTCTACAAAAAGTGTTTGGTTCCAAAAGACTGTCTTTGCTAGATGGCTTCTCGGGATACAACCAAGTCCTTATGTCTCCCTCAAACCAGCTTAAAACCACTTTTCACACCCCATGGGGTACTTATGCCTACAATAAATTCCTTTTGGATTGATAAATGTCGGTGCCACTTTCCAGAGAGCAATGGACATTTCTTTCTGCAGCCTTATTAACCAATCGGTCGTGGTCTACCTTGATGATGTCACCATATTCTCTAAAAACAAGAAAGATCACTTGAATCACCTCAGGGCTTTCCCGGAACGATACTGCAAGTTCGACATATCTCTCAACCCTAAGAAATCAGTCTTTGCAGTAGATCAAGGTAAACTGTTTGGGTTTATAGTGTCTAAAAATAGAATGATTATTGACCCTGAAACAACCCAAGCTATCACTAAACTTTTCCCTCCCTCTTCCAAAAAAGCCATGCAGTCCTTTTTGGGCAAGATTAATTTTGTCAGAAGATTTGTCCCAAGTTTCTCGGAAATGGTAAGACCATTACAGAATTTAATTAAAAATGATGTTTTGTACCATTGGGGACCACAAGAAATTCAAGCTTTCGATTCAATTAGAAAAACAATAATAGAATCCCCTTCCTTGATGAGTCCCGATTTTTCTCAGGATTTCACTCTTTACACTTTTACATCTAACTGATCTTATGTTGTTGTGTTAACACAGAAAAACGACGAAAGAAATGATATACCCATTTAATTCATGTGCTCAACTTTCAAAGGAGCAGAGATTAACTACCCTGCAGTAGATCAACATACATATGTTGTTTTTAAAGCAGTGAAACACTTCCGGTCATACTTGCTGAAATCCAGAACCAAGGTTATCGTTCCTTACCCAGCTGTAAGGAACCTGTTAGTACAAAAAGAATTGGGTGAGATAAGAGAAAATTGGATGATGTCATTACAATAATATGACCTCTAAATAACCCCTCCACATATTGTTAGAGTTCAAGGCCTATGTAAACTAGTGGCTGATTCAGTTGAAGAACAGGAAAGTCAAATCAACTCCTTAACTGTAAATCAGTATAACGAAAAACAAATCAGCTGTGCACAAGTTACTGCCGATTCTTGGTATGAGAACATCAAATTTTATTTGACACATGGATCTACTCCTCGAAATCTTGATCCTAAAAACAGAAGAACACTTAGACTAAAATCTGCATCTTTCCAGTTAATCAATGATGTATTATTTCGAAAGAACTTTGATGGTGTTCTTATGTGTTGTTTGGAAAAGGAAGAATCAGAAAGAGTGCTATCTGAACTCCATGCAGGTGAATCCGATGTTCACTTCGGTGGAGATACCATTGCTCATAAAGTGATAATATCTGGGTACTATTGACCCACTTTGTTTAAATATGCCCATGCACTGTGTCGCAAATGCATAATCTGCCAAAAGGCTACAGGACGGGTGAAAAAGGTTGCATTCCCTTTGTAGCCTGTTACTGTAGATTCTCCTTTTCAACAATGGGGCCTTGACATCATAGGACCAATCAATCATTCTTCACAGCAACAACACAAGTATATCCATACAACAACGGATTATCTTACTAGATGGTCCGAGGCTGTACCTTTGAAAGTGGTGAACACAAATCAGGTAGTATCTTTCCTAAACTCTCATATCATCGCTCGGTTCGGCGTTCCCGAATGTATTGTCTTTGATAATGCCTCTTACTTTTCATCCCTTGATATGAACGTTTTTGCTTTGGAAAAAAGGATCAAACTGAAGTATTATGCAAGATACTATCCTTACGGAAATGGCCTAGAAGAATCAACGAACAAAAATTTAATCAAGATCATCAAGAGGACAGTTTCAGAAAATCACAAAAATTGGCACAATGCACAGTATAATGCACTTTGGGATGATAGGGTAACCCCAAAGGCCTTTGTTGGTAATTCCCCCTTCTTGCTCATCTACGGAAGAGAAGCAATTCTCCCTCCGAATGTTTTACTTCCCTCATTGCAGTTGTCGCAAAAAGTTCAAGAAGAGGAGTTCCCTCCTCTAGAAAATCGAATAAACGCCTTATTGAAATTAGAGGAAGTGAGAACACAAGCAAAGCATAAACTGGATCAGCATCAACAAATTGTAAAAAGTTGGTTTGATTCAAATTCTTCTTCAGATAGGAATTTCGATGTCAGAGACTTGGTTCTCAAATGGGACAAAGCTCACAAGGGAAAAGGGGAACACACCAAGTTCCAGAATCTGTGGTTGGGACCATTTGTAATTTCTGAAAAAAAGGGTCCGAGCTCTTTCCGTCTGCATAATTTGGATGGACAGCCAGACAGTTTCCCAGTGAATGGCTAGGCTCTCAAAAGGTATTTCACCTGATGATTCCAGATTCACCCCTTTGTACATATTTTGTTTGTTTAATTTTATTTTATGTTCTTTTAACACGATCAGATGTCGATTGCATTTTTAACACGATCGAATGTTGATTGCATTTTTTTGTAGCTGCCATCACCTCAATTTCGTAAACATTTTTGAGAATTTCGAAGTGATTGTTGGATTAAAAGCTTTCCTTATTAATTTCTTATGGTTTCCATTTTCATTCCTTTTATTTTAATTCATGACTGCAAGCATGAATTAAACATAAAACTTTTCTTGGTGTTATAATTTTTTGTGCCTTAGAAACATATTTTTAAAGGTCACCCATACTCAATTAAAATGCAAATCTTATGAAATGGTTGTTGGATCCATTTTTGTGTTAATACGATTATTATTGTTTCAATGGTTTGGTGGTTCATTATCGAATTTATTTGATCCATGAAGAACTTTGGTTAATTATGTGATATCCTTTTTATGATTTCAATGGTCGTATGAACATTCATACCAATGAGTACAGACCTGTTGTACTCGAGTACTCACCTTACCATGTTGGCTCAAAAAATTAATGAGGCGATTCATTATCAGCATAGGGTTTGGTACTCTGTAATATTGGCACTCATCGCGAGACATGGTAATGGATGAAATGAACCATTTGGTTTTCATTCCCACTATCCAAGTTATGCTAACCCTTAGGCTCTGTTTTTTTTTTTGTGTTTCTTCTCTCCATTTGGACTTGTTTATGTTACTCACACAATTCGAACGTAAAACTATTCCAAGTAATCTCCATTGCATTCTAGTTACCGTGTTCATGGCGCCCATCATTCGCATAGAGATGAATAGATGTCAGACCTTACTATCCTATAACAATGCTATCGATGACGTAAAGAGTCATGCCTAGGATGTATTGCTTGAAAAATTCTAGGGTTATAATCTTTAGGTGGAAAAAGCATTCACAGAAACCTTTGATGGTTTCAGGGCTAAGATAGGAGACGTACAGTTAGAATTGACTGAGGAATTCATGGTCAAAGCAACATGACTCCCCTCAAAGGGAAAGAAATGGTTCAAGAATGACCGAATAGAAGAAGTCCCATGAAGTCTGTTCATGACATCTCGTAAAACCACTTGTTGCATCAAAGGTATTCCTATCACTCTGTTAAAACCTAGATGACATAGTTTGTTGTTAATCTTGAAACAATTCGTTACATGTGAGGGTAGATACAGATTGGTTTTTCTCTACCATATCTGTTTGCTCATGAATTTCATAGGTTTCGAGTTAAATATGCCCTTTTATTTATTGATGAGTCTTTATAAGATGTCAAAACGATACAAGCGACAAAGTGTTGACTCGAGCCTGTTCCACCATGGATTGGTTAAAATCTTATTGATCCATCATCTGTCAATCATAGATGACAGTTGGGAGATCTTTTTGATGAGGAATGGTTTCGCCCAGGCTGATCCTACAACCAACCCTCGCTTAATTCCAAACCCTAACTTGGACAAGCCTTTGATTGAAGACCATTTCGGTAATTCGATTGATGGACCATAGTTTATTGATAAAACCCCTCTAGACAAAGATTTGTTGGGTAATTTTTCACCTGCAAGATTTCCAGAACAAGAGACTGATGAATTGAAGGGAAATGATCCTCTTGTGCCTGTGAATAATGCTAGCTTGAATGATAATGTTAAATTAGATGCCAAGAAACTCTGTAAAGGAACAAAACAACAATGCACATATTTGGGTTTCAAGAACAAGAGAACGGGTTGCCTAATCTCTAGGAAACTAAGGAACCAAAACGATACTCATCTGAGATCGATTAGTCTGATCGAGATTGATGAGGGTTCAGATCCTGAGATAGAGGATTTTCTAGTTCGGGAAGATCCAAAAATTCAGGGTTCCACAAAGGAGGTTATCATTCATACTGAACCTTATGATTTCATGACAAATTTACCACCATGCCTTAAAGGTAAAGAAGGATTCGCCGGTATCAAGAAAGATCTGAAGAAAAGAACATGTAAGACTGAAGCACCCTTGGTTGATTGTGTCCTTCGTCGGCCTGCCATCTCCCCTGTACACTGTGATGGTTGTTTCAAATGGGTTGAGCGTTACTATACCGACATTCCTCTCTTACAGGCTTGAATTAAAACTATGACTCCTCAAAATGATTTGTTGAAGCAAGAAAACCTTGATCTCAAGGCACATGCAAAGAGGGAGACCAGTGTCAAGGAAATAATAAACTCTGAGTTTTCTGATCCCTCTTTAGTTAAATTTTAATGGTAAAATGTTTTGTTATGATTTTGTTTAATTTCTATTATCTAATTCGAAATAAGTAGATTTGAATTGTATTTTCATTTACTAGAATAAAGACTGACTACAGAATCTTCGATTATGTAGCCAAGTCTCTTTTAAGTCGAAGAATTAGTTATTTAGAAATTGTCTTTCTAATTTATTAAATTGGTTTGCTATTCTCAGGAAATGGGAGATCATGCTGCTGATTACTTGGAGAAAATATGTTCAATTTAACACCTAAGTGATTAGTAGTTTCTCCTTCTTTATGTTTTTATAAAAAATTTGATTTAATTTTTGAATAAACCAACTCTATTATGAGTGGTTTCCAATCCACTATTTTTGTAATATTACTTGATTTTGGGAGATTCAACTCTATCCTGTGAGATATGAGTATTTGGATCTCAGGTTACTTTAAATATTGTTCACTTTGTTACTGAAAGAGATCTTTGTTTGAAATGGATTATGGACATGTAATTCTTAGAACTGAATGGACAAGTTGTTTACATTTCAACTTTAGACCAACGTGACACTGTTCCATTTATGTTTTGCATCTCATATTATGAAATATATACATGTTACACAATTTTAGTCTCATTAGCATGCAATGTTTCATTTGATTCAATGCTTTAAAATTTCATCTATAATTTGTTGTTTCATATATTACATCTGTGATCGTTATTGCACTTAAATATCAATGATTTATACTTGATGTTGAGTTTATGTATCATATGAATGTTTCACATTAAAATTTCTTGCACTGTAAACATTCATCATTACAAGGCCACTAGATCTATATGTTCATTCCTCTGTTCTTATTTCCTTGCTCCCAAAAACACTTTGAGTTTACTCAGGAGATGTTAGCATAAGCCTGCTTCATATTTCTCTCACAGGCAAGATAGCTGGAAGTTTGGATTACATAGGGATATAGACACATTATAAGGATAATTTCAGGTTAGTTTTATCTACATTTAATTTCTGTTATTAGTTTATTTGTTAGATGAAATAAGACAATTTAAATTGGCTGCAACTCTTATTCTACTCTTATTTCAAACTATGTTTTATTAGTATCTTTTTGAGTTCTTAGATTTTAGATTATTAAACAAAAAATATAAAAATATGTGCTTTCTTTATCTACTTCATTAACAATTGCAAAAACATTGATTTCGCAAGACATCCACCAAAACTTGCAAATTGTAAATATCCTGTTCATAATCACATGTTCATATTTATGTTTTTGTTTAACATTTGTAAATAATTAGATTTGTACACATAGCATCATAGTATAGTTTTAGGGTAGTTTATTTTCTTTCATTATTTTAGGACCTTAGTCGGCTAACAGAGCCATTAAACCCGCCAGGATATATCACACCAAACGGCTTGGGTTAATTAGACAACTCCGGACCGTATCTACCCTTCCAGTTGATGGTGTGTCACTTACGCCTGCCAACACATCTTCATCTTCATAAAAATGTGGGAAGAGCACATGCGACATATTCAACGGTTTTTTAGCACTCTGCGGAAGCACAAGCTTTATGCCAACTTGGAAAAATGCTCTTTTGGCATGAACATGGTCCAATATATGGGATACATTGTTGATGAGCATGGGGTACATGTTGATCTAGCTAAGATCCAAGTCATTCATGACTGGCTGGCCCCAACCACACTGAATGAGCTTCAGTGCTTCTTGGGGCTAGCCAATTTTACCGATGGTTCATGTTCAGATTCTCCCATATTGCATGGGCCCTCATCCAGGTGACCAAGGGCGGTGGTAGGGCCAATTTTGTGTGGGGGAACGAGAAGCAATGTGAATTCGATGATCCAAAACATTGATTGTGATCAGTTGTCGTACTCTCCTTGCTCGATCTGCAACAACCATTCGAGATTGAGACTGATGCATCTGACTATGCTGTGGGCGAAATTCTCACTCATGATGGGAATCCCGTGGCATACCATAGTGAGACACTCTTTAATGTTGTCCGGAAATACCCCACCTATGACAAGGAAATGTATTCCATTATATAAGCCTGTCGTCAATGGAAACATTACATTCTGGGGAAAGAGACAATCATACACATTGATCACAAGCCTTTGCAGTTCATACAAACATAGGGGAAATTTCACAACGATTGCCATCAAAAGTAGTCCACCTACTTGCAACATTTCCATATCAACATCAAGTAGAAGACATTTATCTCCAATCGTGTCACTGACTGTCTCAATTAGCCTTCTGTGGCTGCACTAACCATTGTGCTCCAGTCCTATGGACATGAAGCATCAGAGTGGCCCGAACTTTATCAACAAGATATGGAATTTGCCACCACCTATCAACTCTTGGGTATAGGCACCACTGTCACCAATTTTCACATTCAGGATGAAATCTTATGCCACCCGGGCCATCTCTGTGTTCCTATAAGCGAGCGTGCAAAGATGATTTGGGAAGTCCACTACAATTGGGTGGCAGGACATTTTGGCGTAGAGAAAACTGTGGTCGTTTTTCAGAAACATTTTTATTGACCAAAAATTTGACAGGACATCAATAGGAATATCCGATCTTGCATTGCCTACACCATTTCCAAGCCATCCATCAAGAAGAAAGGCTTATACACCCCTCTTCCTATTCCCGCGAAGTCATGGGAATCCATATCAATGGATCACATGTCTGGGTTTTCATCCACCAAGAACGGAAATGATTGCGTGTTTGTGGTCGTTGATCGATTTTCAATGATGGACATCCTCATAGCCTGTAAGAAGAATGTAACAACGACCAAGACTTCCAAGCTCTTCTTTGAACGATTTTGGGTCCACTTTGGGATACCGCAAACCATCATCTCTGACCGAGACAATAGGTTCCTCAACACCTTTTGGTCGAGTCTCTGGTCTCTGCTGGACACCAAGATCACAAAATCCACCTCTTTTGACCCCCTAACTGATGGCCAAATCGAGGTTGTCAATCAGATGATTGTGAACATCCTGCGCATGTACAATTCTAAGAATCCTTGTACATGGAATGAGAGTCTCCCATATGTCCAACACAGCTACAACATGGCTCTCCATATTTCCACTGGCCACAACCCATTTTAGGTGGGTCTGGGATTCCAACCCTTGGGACCCATTGATGTCACACTTCCTCTTTCCACCACACATATAGACTCTTCCCTTGATCAATCTACGATCGACAAATCCACCAGATTCATTGCTCAGATTCAACACATCCGCCAACAGGTTCAGGAGTTTTTTTAGAAATCCAATGCAAAGTACAAGAAGTGCCACGATCAACATAGGGTACCACACTAGTTTCAGGTTGGCGAAAACGTCTGGTTACATTTGCAAAAGGAATGTCTCACCAGGCCCCATCAAAAGCTTTTTCCACTCTGTTATGGGCCTTACACTATCACCAAGGTTGTGGGTAGCAATGCTTTTGAGCTCAACACTCTACCCTTCCTTGGTCTACATCTAGTATTCAATGTAGACCTCCTTAGGCCATATTTTCCACCATTATTGGACACCTTTGAGATCTTCGAACAACTGAAACCAACAGATCTCAACCCTGACTGCATGGAACAAGCATCCACCGATCAGATCGTGGACACACAGGTCAAGGGCACTCATCAACAGTAGATCCATATTTATTGAGTTGTCAAGGTAGGGAAACTTCTACACCAAGGAAAGTGGCTCACCCGAGGCCAAATCCAGCAGAAGTTTCCTCATCTAATGGGGGAAATCCACACAATGGAGACCATTTCTTCCTAAGGGGGGAGGATTGATCCAGGTGGATATTGGTGGCCACCCACATATTCCAACTGGCTCCTCGTGTCTATTTTTGTTCAACATGTCTTTCTGTACTACTTTATAATTGTGATTTCTACACTTTTGGGGCTGTCTGAAGCCTCACACATTCTCTAGGTGGATACGGGTGGCCTCTTGCCTAATCCAATTGGATTATTTTGTATGTTTTCATGTCATCACATCTTTCTGTACTTTCAGGTTTGTTTTGGGGCCCTAAACATTGTTTTTTCTTCTCTCTCCATAGTTAGACTATAGACAGAGTCAGAGTCTAATGAAGGAATGTGTTGTTCTCTAAAATACCTTTCCAATGAGCAAAAGTTATGACCCTAGGAAGTTGAGGTACCAAATTACACCAACTTACCCATAGGGCCCAAATGAATTTTGGTGTTTCACCTTCTAGGGTTAGGTTTTTGGATGTCTAGGGTTTTGGAATTCATAAGTAATATGAAAAGGGCCTATGGAGCCTCATTTTAATCCATTTTGATCATATAGATGGGAATAGAAACCACATCTCTTCTCAGAGATAGCTACCACCATTCGAGCAAGTTTCAATTCTGCAGTTTTACAGTTTCATCCTATTTGATTATTTAATAGAAGATATTGTTCACTGGATATTTTTGTTATTCTTCCTATCTCTAGTTTTATTGTATTCAGTCTATTAATATGTTCGTTCCTCTCCTAAATCCATATCATTCAATGCATCCCATTAAAATTTAAGGCTATGGTGAAGAAGAGCATTAAATGGAATAGAGAGGATATGTGAGGAGGAAATGAAGAAGGCTAGTAACAAAGATGAGATCTCAAAGAAGTAGTATATTTGATGATTAGAGGAGAAGAAGACATCGATGTTGTCCTACAATGAGTAAATATTGTTGTTGAGCTATGGTCGTTTGCAAATTTCCTGTCAGTCAGTAACAATACACTAAATCTGTGTATAGCTCACCCTTTTGTAATTAATTTCTTGCTTAATAAAATCCCTAATCAATCCGATTTTCCCATTTGGGTTCTAGGGTAAATCTATGTTGTTATGGTGTGTTTAAATGCCATGTGTGTGACTTAGAAATTTATTATGTGGTGGTTCTATTTATTATTCTAGTTGCATTGTTGGTTGAAGAAGGATTGTACTTTGCCTATGCCTAGCAATTCACTTGTCTATTAATTAATAACCAACACCTTGAACAACAAATTGATTTCCATTTTTTTTTTATTCGATTTATGCTATGAATGAATGAGCAATAGAATATGGGATTGAAATCACAAATTCTTGGGTAGTGTAACCATACACTGCAACCTGATTTTACTATGGTTTAATTCATGGAGTAAATTGGTAGAGTGTGGTTGAATATATACATATTTGTAGTAGCTTGAATGTTGGGCATGCATTTTGTTTTAACATATTTGAAGTTTTGTGTAATAACTTGCAAATTGTGGAGGTTATTATTCCTTTTGAATTTTGAATTTGACTTGTTCTTGGCATGACACAAAACACTATAAATGCCACTTCAAAAAACAAAGTGCATTATTTAATTTAACATTGTAGAAATTACAGAGTTTAATTGTTGTGTCATCTCAATCAAATACTAGAGTTTGATAATTTGCTACAGCATGCTCATATATATGAATGGGTGACATGTTTAAATTAAAATTCATTTGTAACACCTTGTTTCCCCCAGTCTGTAAAAATAACTATATTGGCCAAGAACTATGGCAAACTCAAAGACGTGAATGTTTGATTTGACGGACCTTTTTATGAAAGGTTGATGAATGTAAATTATGTTATGAATATGTGTTGTATGGCTGCTGGGAGGGGGATGTGCTAAAAGAGACCATGATGGCTAATGAGAGGTGGTGGAAGGGACCTGGAATGGTTGCATTAACTTCCACCGAGCCAGTACTGTACTAGTTTTACTTGCTCAAAGACCAAAGCAACTCTCTGACCCTGGAATGGATTTCCCATCAGATTGGTAGGTGGGGAGGCTCCTCAAGAGTTAATGAGGGGATGGAGGTGAACCGCCCATCCATAACATCTCCCAGACCTGACCGCGGATGGGGAAATTCATGCCACATGCAATCTTGCAGAGAAAAGGCAAGAGAGGAAGTGTGGTAAGGGGGGGAGAAAAGGGAGGAGAACGTGCGCGACAGGGATCGTGGGGAAGAACTGGAGAAAATCCAGAAACATAGGGAGTTCTGAACAGAGGAGAAGGAGAGTAACCTTCGTCCTCGACTTTCGTTGAGCCAGAAGTAGAAAATTGAACCTCAAGCATCGTGGTCTGGCTCAGGGGTGGCTAGTGGTAAATCCGTTTGGAGTCACTGAGCCTACGGTTGGGTGGAAACGAGAACCCCTCTTAGCAGTCACGTCACACCTGGTGTTTTTATGATAAGTGTTTATATCTCGTATATTGAATTGAATATAATGGAGGCATGCTCATGTTTGTACACTCATAAATGATTTCTATATAGAAGTGTTTGCCTGGTGTTTTGATAAAAAATAATGGATGCATGCTTATACTTATATGACCATAATCAATTTATGTATAGAATGAATAAGTTCAGATTACAAGTCCGTTCCCTTGAGATTTTTCCCATTTATTTGACTCATGCTATGCCCTGGTTTGATTTCTCGAAGGCACCTCCTTTTGGGAAGTTCCCTCGCATTCTAGAGCCGGAGTGAGTTCCTTGAAAGGACTACTGTTTTAGTAAACATACAAGCTTACTTCACCCCTGCCACAGAGTTCATATCTCAGTAATTTAGGAAGGCCTTTCAATCAGGTCGCCAAGCCTAGGGATAATTACCCAAGAACCTGTTGAAGGATTTTGTGATCTAAGTTTGGACACCTTGTACCAGAGAGAGTGGTTCCCTTAGGTTTTCAGCGTTTCAGTGTTTTGGCACCTGGGAAACCCAAGGGCAAGACCCTTCGTCTTTGATAGTCACGAAATCCCGATATGCAAAACCCCAAATTAGTTTTAGCGTGGATGGGTTTTTAACGTTTCGGCGTTTCGACACCTGGGAAACCTAAGGGCAAGTTACCTTCTATTCGTCAGCCATGAAATCCTGATATGAAAAACCCCGAAATGGTTTAATGTGAATAGGTTTTCGTGTTTCGGTGTTTCGGCACCCGGGAAACCCAAGGGCAAGTTCCCTTGTATTCGCCAGTCACAAAATCCCGATATGCGAAACGCTGAAATGGTTTAGCATGAATAGGTTTTGGTGTTTCAGTGTTTTAGCACACGGGAAACGCAAGGGCAAGTTCCCTTGTATTCGCCAGTCGCGAAATCCTAATATGCAAAACTCCGAAATGGTTTAGTGTGAATAGGTTTTGGTGTTTCGGTGTTTCGACACCCAAGAAACCCAAGGGAAAGTTCCCTTGTATTCGTCAGTCGTGAAATACCTATATACGAAACCCCAAAATCGTTTAGCGTGAATAGGTTTTGGTGTTTTGGAGTTTCGACACCCAGGAAACCCAAGGGCAAGTTCCCTTGTATTCGCCAGTCGCGAAATCCTGATATGTGAAACCCCGAAATAGTTTAATGTGAATAGGTTTTGGTGTTTCAGCATTTCGGCACCCGAGAAACCCAAGGGAAAGAACCCTCGTCTTCGCCAGTCGCAAAATCCCGGTATGTGAAACCCCAATGTGCTCTGTGAATGAGCCCTAGGTCACCGGACATGGTCTTGTGGTAGGGAGGAGGAGTCCCGAAAGAATCTGGACCGCCCATTTGTAGGGATGCGAGGCGAAGATCTAAGGCCACCGGGGTTCTGGACATCAGAAGAATAGGAGTGAAGACCTCGCCAAAAATCCTGAAAGGTAAAGTGTCGGGATTTAATCCGGGCCATTGATCAAGTCGATGATCTGGACCATAGATCCGGATGATACTCGGCTTTCAGGTTCTGGGGATTTTAAAGGGAAAGGAGGAATTCTTGCATCGCGATTTCCCAAATCGCGAAACCCTGAAAGCATTTAGAGGAACAATGCTAGGTCATAGGACCGGTCGTATGAAAAGCAACCCAAGGGAGGAGCTAAGGATCTATTAGACCCTTTTGGGTTTCGACATTTCGAAAGACAGAGAACAGTGGAACACTTGCATCGTGATTCCCCGAATCACAAAAGCTAGAAGTGCCTTTTTGGTAAGGCATGTGGTCATAGCTAATGATCACATGGGGGAGCATAAGGGAAGGGAGGGTCTATGCTAGGCCCCATAGAAATTCAAGGATTCTGTCCCTCGAGAAAAAGGATAAAAAAGGCGAAAAATCTTAGTTGCCATAGTGGGTGTGTGACAAATTGGTATCAGAGCATGGTTACAACACTTGGCCTTCTTGGGCTCATGGA
Organism: Picea sitchensis; assembly: GCA_010110895.2. Classification (NCBI taxonomy): domain Eukaryota; kingdom Viridiplantae; phylum Streptophyta; class Pinopsida; order Pinales; family Pinaceae; genus Picea; species Picea sitchensis. The sequence continues at coordinate 13,504 of SNQJ01S0177641.1, forward strand.
CGAGTTGCGCAGAAACTCCATCTGAAGTACTCTTAAAAATAAGTAACTCTCTATCCTAACCCCCCTTATCAAAAGCTAAAGTTAATAATGAAAATTCCTATTGTGTGTATGCATTTGAAAAATATGAATTATGCACTGATTGTGAATGAATATAATGTTGACTAACAACAAGTATTTTTCTTGCACAACAAGCAGATGATCAACCACAGGAAATTGCAGACGCATAGAATGGTGACTCACCACGAAGTGGGAGATGGATCCCACAATAGAGACAAAGAGTCTGACAAAAGGAGAGTGGTAGAGACCCCTCCAGATGTAGCTGAGACTGTGAGAAGCCTCATGGTCGAACTATAGAGCTGGAAGGTCGACAACGAGAGGTTGATAAAAGAGAAAGAGAAGCAAATAGAAATTAATGCAGTCTTACTGCAGAGCTTATCCGACATACAAAGACAATTGTAGCATGGACCTAACAATAATCACGCGGACCAACGACAGACAAAGAGAAGTCAAAGCCCACCTGGGATATGGAAACGTGGTCCTTTAAGTGGCCACACTGGGAGGAGCACCTCGAGAAAGGTTCACCCCTGAGATAAGGGACAAGCATAAGACGATTCCTATGGAAAAGAAACTAGCGACTCATAGGGATCTTCTAGTAGCAGAACTAGTTCTTATTCCCGAAGAAAACGGAAGAAGAGAAATCATTCGAAAAATCATAATCTCGAAGAATTCAAGAAGGCCAAACCACCCTCTTTCGACGGTGAAATAAATAAGGGAGAGGAAGCAGAGGCCTGGCTGCTTGGACTAA
>SNQJ01S0177642.1:0-17002 GCA_010110895.2 Picea sitchensis
AAATTATTATTGCATCTTCCCAAAAAATTATTTTTGCATGTTGCACCAAGTTTAAAGTTTGCACATTGCTTGGAAAAATATGTTTGCCACATGTCACAAGACTTTCAAAGTTGCATATATCATGTCACAAGATTTTGGAAGTTGCATATTGCATATTCAAGTTCTATTTGTTGCCTAGACTCCATAGCCCAAGCACAAGGCACCAGGTCTTGCTTGCATTCTCATGTATTGAATCAATATATACCAAGTCTTATAAGAGAAGCTGAAATTATCATTAAGTGTATAAAAAAATTACATTCACAGATATATACAATCCATAGAAATAGCCTTGTGTCTATTATTAGATGAAAAAGTACCCATAATGTCAATGCATTATATGCATCATTACATGTTCAACTATATAATGTACATATAAATGTCTTATAAAATTATTACATGACATCATGGATTTCTTTTAGTCTTCTTTTGTGCTTTCCAGTTATTAAGCAATTCATCCATCTCCATGTCTTTGTTTAGTGGGCACTCTTCAACAGTTGATGTTGTTTCATTCCTTTCACGCCGATTATGTTTGGTCTCGTACCCATGGTGTGGATGTTACTGTGAGGGGCCATCACCTAAAAAAATAAAAAAATATTAAATTTATATGGCCAATTTTTAAATATCATTGTAGTTCATTAATATTAAAAAAAAACTCTGCAAGGTAATTATTTACCTGGTCCTCTAGTCGGCACTGTTGGAATGGCTGCTGGCCTGTTCACCTAATCCTCAGGTCGAGGAGGATCAACTATGACATTCTCTTCCATTGAAACGTCAAAATTTATAAGTACAAAATTATTAAGTATATGATTAATATATAGAAATTTTACCGTCGTGGGCCTCAATCACAGGAACATCTTGGGGCTGCACGTCACTGGGATGGGGCTGCTAGGGAGCACCATGATCTTCTGGCTGCGTTGCACTATCAATGCTTTGTTTTCTAGTACTAATGGCTTCGTTGATAGTGTTGTGCCCCTGATTAAAACAAAGTAAGACATTAAATTATGGACGATATAAAAAATTTACGTATTTTATAAGTAACGAAAGGTTAATGTGGACTGATTTTTATTTACTTTATCTCACAAATTGGATCTTAGGGTCTGCCCCATGCTTTTCCTATGATCAAACATGGATTTATAACCGTACTTGTAACCAAGTTGGAGGTCTTCCTCCGTGGTTTCAATTTCGAAGTCGTCGCCCTGCATTGCATAAGGGTATGGTTTTTTAATGTTTTTGGCTGCAATTAACTTAAAGTTGTAAGGTGATACAAATAATATTCTTAAGATGTTTGGGTACTTACAATTCATGACTGTAACCTCGAGTAGCCGCCCTGGCCTAGATTGTGTTGGCCATGTTTGGAAATCCTTTCTTTGGTTTCCTTCGAAGTGTCAGGTAATCTATCATCATAATTTTCAAGTATGTTATATATAACCACACTTTTATTTAGATCTAAAGAAAAATAAAGCTGGTATTGAATTCAAAAAATTGTAATTTACCTTGGTGTACTAGTTATTTGTTCTTCTGATTTTTTCAAAATATTCACTTTTGCATCATCAATGATCGCCTTCCACTCCCTCTCTGGAATTGAGGGATGATGCTCATACCTAGGATTTACTTCCAAGATTCATCTATAAACATCCCGCATATATTTTAAATATTCACTCGTTGCAGATGTGACCGCTTTTTTATTGAGCATGTCTCCTCCAAAGAGGCCTTCAAGATAATCCATAAGTTTCTTTTTGAGTTTGGAATTATAGAAATTCCACAACATGCATAAGGTTTCCCCAAAAATAGACAAGGTCTTGCTCTCTAGGTGCCTATAAAAAAGGTCGTTTCCTACACACAAAAAGATATGATCATTAATTTAAAATTAATAATCTATATGATTTTTGTATGAGGACAACATTAAACGATTAAAATATGAATTAAAACTACCTGGGAGTCTTGATTGTTTTAATGGAAGTCCATTATCATCGACCAAAAATGTGCACGGAAGGGTCCCCGTGCTTGTCACACGTCTAGCTCCAGGAAATGAAACCATCTCAACCATATCACTATGATCCTCATGTCTGCCACCATATCTAGACTCTGATCGAGGTGTGGATGCCTGGCAGTGCATGTCATGGCTCCTATCTAAATTAGGTGTGGAAGATGGAGAAGTAAATAGTTCTCTAGCAGTTGTATGGCCACCCACATCAGGACTCTGTAGCGTCTCTGTAGTGCCACTACTACCAACACTAGGCTGAACAGGCTCCAAAAATTCCTTTATAAAAAAGAAAATGTTTAATGATTGAGTACATATGAGTACATTAATTCTCAAAGTATCATAATTGAACATATGAGTACATTAAAAAAAAAAAACTTTAAATTATGGTTATTACCTTATATGTGTTAATTGTGACATAAGGAGCTTGATCTTTGATGTGACGTCGGGATTTTTTTTTGGATGATCTAACAATCTAGCAAGTTCCTTGTTTTTTGTTTTTGTAAATGAGTGTGAGAATCTATATTACTGAAGAAATTATAATACAAAAAAGATACAGGGACAGCCAAGATCTGCCAAAACGGAAACCAGATCTAGGGTCCCAGGGGAGAAATGTCTAATATAGTAGGGGAGGCTTGGGCTGCCACCATGGGAAACCGACCCAAACCTCCACAATCCAGTTTGAAAAATGACAGCATAACAAAAACAGAAAAAGCATAAGCATAGTGGGGATTTTCTCCTACACTGAGAAGCTTGACCAGGGTTGGTCCTGCGCTAGTCCAAGTTGATGGGGTGCTCTTCATATCCATCCTTCCTTGACTCGTTCTCCTCCCTCTTCTCCACCAGGCGTATATTTTTTATGCACATTGGGGTTCCATTTCTATCGGCTGGAGTAATGTCTATATGGTGGACATAGCGTAGATAAAGATGGACTTTCCCTGTCAGTCACTCCATTTTTTCCTACTGGCTTCACTGGTCCTCCGCAAGTCTTTTTTCACTCACCTCCAAGTTTCTCAGGTGGTTCAAAATACCTATGAACACCTTCTTCTGGTCCCTAGTTTCGGTCTTGTTGGTCTCCTTCCGGTCCGCACACATCTTACCTATCAACATTTTTGTTCTCCAGGCTTCCTCCACCGTCCTGTGGTAGAGGGTTGTTCTGGGTTGTGTGGCTCCTGGGTCCCTTATCCCCCTCGCTTCCTGAGTTAGTTTTGTCTAGGATTTTCCCCTGCGAGCGTTTTTTATTTCTCTCTCCCATATTTTGATGATCGTCTTTCACTTTGTATCGACCTGCGTGAGGAAGGTACTCTTTGCTTCCCTGGCCGCTTGTTCGATTCTTGTCATCCTCTGAGTGCTTGGTGGAGGTTCTGTCACCTGAGGGCCTCTCTTGCTGTTGGTTTTATTCATGCATACCATCTTCTCTTGCATATGGTAGTTTTTACTTTAGGTTCTTCTCTTATTCCGCTTCACCCCTTTCTGGTATGTAAGGTGGCCTCTGTAATTTATTTGCTCATGTCTGTTGCTCTTTCTGTTATACCTTCTTGTATGTAGCCAACCCAGCTACAGTCCCATCCTTGCAATCATGGCCTTCTCATCAAGGTGGCCCTTCTGGTCCGTATCCTCTATTCCAGAGCATGTGCACTTGATGGACTTGCCGTAATCCTTGTTCCAATGCTTTGCCTTGTACACTATATGCCAGTCATCTCCCCATAACGGTACTTGGGTGAGGTGTACCCAGACTTGACCCTGGTGAACCTTTTCGTCCTTTGTCCTTCTCCCCCTGTTGGTTATCTGTTCTTCTTTCCCACGGGTAACCCCTGTACTTCTTTCTATTGACAGGACCGTGGTGTCATGCCTTCGGCTGATGTGTGATTTTTACCTGCATTTGTAACCTTGTTTGATTGGTGGGCTATTAGATTCTGCCTGGAACCTACGTGCCTTTCAATTCCTTTTGCGCCTTCATTCTTGAAGTGATATTTTGTACTACTACTGTTGTCATAGTATTTTTCCGCAAGTTGGGTGAAATCTGTTCGAAATTGACCTTGCGGGATGGTGCTCCAGATTGTGTCTAGTTCTAGACCTTCGTTATCCACCCCTCATTCTCTATTATGTCTGTCAATCCATTTGATGAACTCTGAACCCAACGCAACTACACTGTGATCCCTGTCCGCAAGTGCTCCTGGATTTTTTGCAGTAGGTGTGCCAATCGCCAGTGTCTTTGGATTTTTCCCATTCTGGTACCATTTTTGAGTTTTCTTACTGTGTTGATCACCAATGTGAAATTTCCTTCCACTATGGCATTTGTCATCTTCTCCCGACTTAGAATCTCTAGGCTAGTCTCTAGGGCTCCAAATTCCGCGGCATTGTTGGTTGAGTTGCGCAGACTCCCAACGTACAGTCAGATGATGTTTCCTTTACTGTCCCTGATTAATCCTCCCAAACTTGTTCACCCTGGGTTTCCTTTCGCTGCCTCGTCGAAATTCAACTTGAGGGAGCCTGAAGGTGGAGGCTTCCAGTTGTGCTCACCTACTTGGAGTTGCAGTGATCGTCTGAACTGATTGGGGTTGCGACCGTCATTTAGGTGGAATTCCTCTGGGACTCGGGAATCCAGGTCAGTGGGTTGCACCCTACCTACCTGGAAGTTGCGGCTCTGCACCATATCTCATGTCATGGAGATTATTGTTTCCTTGGTCTTCCCTTTGGGCCAGCTTTGGTTTCTGAAAATGTGTCGGTTCCTTTCCTTCCTTATCGACCATATGATCATTCTCAGGGTGAGTATCCAACATAGGTTCACCTCTTCTTGTTCATTGTAGTTCTATTTCCAGAGATTGATGGTTGCACCAATGTTACCTCGGATTCTGTTGGATTGGAAAAACATACTTTCCGCCCAGTCCCAGAGTTCTGCAGTGTAGGCGCATTCGTCAAAGAGATGGTTTGTTGTTTCTTTCTGGGGCTTGACAGAGATGACATATTGATGGACCTATGAATCCCCTTTTCCTTAGGTTTTCCCAAGTTAGAATGTGGTTGTGAAGTATTAACCATTGAAATTTTTTTATCTTTGGTCATTGGGGGTTGTTCCATAGCTTATCCCAATGTTGCACTAGGTCTTCTTGGTCCATATCCACTATATAGTGTCAGACTTCTTCCAGGTTGAATTCCCCACTGTATTTTTGTCCCCACCTTAGATGGTCCTCTCCTTCCGTGACAACTATTTTCCGTCTTCCCAGTTCCTCCTCCACCTTTTCTACTGTTGTTGCGGGTGGATCATTGTTCTATAGACTGAGCTTGTCCCAAGTTCTCCATTTGTTGCAGTCCATTTCATGTTTCTAGTATTAGTAGATGTTAATTTTACCTTGCACTATTAACTCTTGTTGGAGTACCTCTCTGTCTGGGTTCTCCATTTTCGGTTCATGTTGCCAATCATCCTCCCAGAATCTGGCTGTTCCGCCATTCTCGATTTCCCAGAAGCTGTTTGTATGAATCCAGGCTTTGTTACGCCAGGCTAGGTTCCAAATGGTTGAACCTTCCCTAGTTCCTCTGAAGAAATTTTTTTCCTCGTCGCGAATGTACGGGGCATACTTTTCCTTCCATAGGTTTACCCAAGGTGTAGTAGTTTCTTTGACCAAACGCCACTAGAGTTTCACCCCATAGGAGTTATTGGTCACTTGTGGGTCCTATAGCCCCAGGCCTCCTTTTCTTTTTGTCTTACAGACTTTCTCCCAAGTCACTAGGGCCCATTTTTTCTTTGTTTTCGCACCTCACCATAGGAAGTCCCTTTGGATGCCTCTTATTTTTTGTAGAATCCCCTGTGGAGTTGGGAAGACGGACACCATAAAGGTTGGGATTGCTTGTAAAACAAACTTGGTTAGGATCAATCTTCCATCTAGATTGAGGGATCTATACGTCCAATTTTTTACCCGCTACTGTAACTTGTTTATTACTCCTTCCCAAGTTGGCATTTTGTACACTTTGTTTGTCAGTGGAACCCCCAAGTACTTGGCTGGGAGAGTCTTCCGTTCAAATCCCAGAATGTTGGTCAAATTCCTTTGGATAGCTGGGTTAGTATTGAAGAAGAATATCATCGACTTAGAATGGTTGATCTCAGCGCCCAAGGCTTCCCCAAAATCTTATAGGATTAGTTTCTAGGCTTTAGCTTCCTTGACCGTGGGTATGCCATGGAGTAAGGTATCATCAACAAATTGTTTGTGTCTTGAAGTAAGGAAATTTTCGAAGGGTTTGAGACCTATTATTTCCATTGTTGTGGTTGCGCTCTTTATGTTCCGGTTGAGGCCTTCCATCATCAGAATGAACAGGAAGGGGGACAACGGGTCTCCTTGTCTGATACCTCTCATGGGCCAGAAAGGTTTGGTAGGGGCTCCATTGATTAGTAGCGAGTAGCTTGTTGTGGATACGAGACTGACAATTCAGTTGATCCAGTGCTTGGTGAAACCAAAGGCTTCCAAGGTCTTGACCATATAGTGCCAACTAATTTTTTCATAAGATTTTCCTAGGTCCAGTTGTATTACAATTCCCCCTCTCTTCGGAAGCTTCAAGGTGTGAATGATCTCGTGGGCCTAGATGATGTTGTCCATTATTTGTCTTCCTTCTACAAAGCATGTCTATTCTTGTGAGACCAGTGTAGGTAGGAGGGGTTTCAGTCTATTTTCTATGACTTTGGAGATTATCTCATAAACCACATTGCATAGCACTATAGGTCTGTATCGGTCAAGGGTTTTTGCTTCATTTTCTTTGGGGATTAGTGTGATCATTTTGGCGTTTAGTTCTTTAAGGATGGAGTCTGACCTTATAGAGTCTTCTACTACCTTATAAATGTCATGTTTGTTGATTTCCTAGTAGTATTTGAAGAATTCCATTGTGAATCCATATGGACCTGGGGCTTTCCCATTGGGCATTTCCTAGAGCACCTGGTCAAATTCTTTTGTGGTAATAGGTTTGTTCCTCTGTGACTAGGTGTGGAATATGTTGGGTTATCCTTTGAATAGCCTATGTTCTATCTTGGTTGGGTTCTTGGGCTATCCCATGGAAGTGTTTAACCAGAGCAGTTTCAATCTCCTGATGTGATTCGCGCTTGATTCCATCCTGGTCCTTGATCTTCAAGATTTTGTTGTGGGCTCTTCTGGCCATGGTTGTTCTATGGAAAAATTTGGTGTTCCATTCTCCTTCCTTTAGCCACAGGATATGGTACTTTTGATGCTAGAGTGTTTCTTCCTGCTGGCATCACACCTCCCAATATTGGGTCATCTGGATCTCTTCCTTTTTTTGATCCTCCATATAGCCTTCCAACATGCAGGTTTCTTGGAGTTTTTTTCATTTTTTCTTCTAAGTTGTTTTTCTCTTGGTTTATATTCCTAAAGGTATCCCTGTTCCACTCTTTGAGATTATTTTTGATGTACTTAAGTTTATTATAAAGTTGGAGCATCCTGGTCCCTTTCTCTGGTTGCTCCTCCTGCCACCATTGTTTGATTCTTTCCTTGAAAGTCGGGTGTTCAATCCAGAATTTCTCAAATCTTAAGGGTATTTTCTTTGGTGTTTTTTGGAAACCTGCTTCCAGTTGCACTGGCCAATGATAAGATCCCCTCCAGGGAAGGATGTTGCAATCTAAGGTTAGCCCCTGCATAATGAATGACTCTGATATAAGGAATATGTTGAGTTTTGTTACTACCGAAAACTGGTTCATCCATTTATTGTTCCAGGTGAACTGGCCATTCTTAGTTTTGAGATCTACCATCTTCGCTATGTCTATGAACTTTGAGAAATCATCCGCATCCCGATCCAATCTTCTTTTACCTCCTTTCTTCTCCACAAGTGAGGTGATGATGTTAAATTCCCCTTCCAGGATCCAATGGAGGTTGGTGTATTGGGATTTTATGTCTTCTAGGTCTCAGATCATTCCTCTCTTTCCGTCTAACCCTTGGGGTCCATACACATTAGTGTAGATAATATCCTCTGTGTTTCCAATGATTTTCATGTGTACCATTAGGGTGTGCCTGGTTTCTTCGGCTGCTATTAGATTTAGAATTTGTGGGTTCCACAAAGTGAGAATATCACCTTCCATTTGGTGGTCTTCAATGGCTACCATCTTGTACTTGTGCCATTGTTGTTTACTGATTGCCTCCATTCTGTCTGTAGTGCATTTCGTCTCTTGAATGAAACAGAGATCCGGTTGTTCCTTCTTTAGTTTATTCCTAAGGATTATTTTGTTTATTGGGTTGTTTAGGCCTCTTATATTCCAAGTTATGACCTTCATTTATACATGTGGGGGGGAGTTGGGAAAGAGTTTCTTGATCTTACCCGAATTTATCAGTAGCGCTCCTAGCTCTTGTAGGGCTACACTGTTTGATTTCCTACCTTTTTTCCTCCTCGTCTGCTTGGGTGATAGATGTGGTTGTCCCTCGCCGACTTTGACTCCTAGGTGTCCTATCTCCCCGTGTGTGCATTTTTGTCCCCTGGCTTTGGCTTCCTCCCATAGGAGAAATAGGTACTGGATGCGGTCAATTTTCTCTATTGGTACATTGTCGACTCACTGCCTTTTCCATTGCTCCAATATGTTCAGAAGGTCTATCCCTTCTCTTTCCACTAGGTCCCTGAGATTAGAGTCTTTTGTTCCTACTTCGCTTGAGGTCATATCCGCATCTCCCTCTGCATCTTGCATGGCAGTGTTTTCATCTTTTACTTCTTCGTCCATCGAGGTTGTGCAACTCCCCTGTGTCGTCTTGTTACTTTGTCGGTCGATAGGCTCTTTTGTTGCTTGTTATCTGACCTCTTGAGATTTTATCGAGTCAATTTCATGTTATTCCCCTTTATTTGTTTGGTCCCTTCCGTCCATTTTATTCCGGGTCTCTTGGTTATTTTCTGCTGACGTTTTATTCTTCTTTTTATTTGCTATGTTTCTAGGGTTCGGTGTTATAAACCCTTCCTCATCCTGCTGTGTTTTTGGGTTTGTCACTTCCTGCTTTTTATTGAGAGGGCATTCTCTGATCAGGTGGTTGTGTTCATGGGATCTTCTGCATCTAAAGGGGATCTGTTCGTAATCTATGTTTTGGATCCATTCCTCATCCTTGAATTCCAAACTTGTGGCTTCTGGGAGTGCTCCAGAAACGTCCATCTCTATGCAGATTCTTGCGTACGATGTGTATCTTCCTTTTAGGGTGGCTTCTGAAGTCTTCACATATTTCCCCAGTTTGTTTCCTATTTCTTCAAAAGTGGAGGGAAACCAGTAGTCTAAGGGTAAGTAATAGAATCTCATCTAGATCGGTACCTTTTTGAATGTCTCTTTTTTTGGGTAGAAGTTTTCTTTCCAGGGTTGCATGTACAGTCCAGCTGAGGCATGGAAGTATGGACCTCACTCAAAGAATCTATCCATGTCCTCCAGATTCATTATGACTAATGTGAAGAAACCTTTTGAGCCTAGGTGGAGCTCCACTTCTCCATTTGGCTTCCAATGATATTTGATCCAGTTGCACAGAGTTCTCTCTATGGGCCATAACCCCATGAACTTGCATATGAGCGCATGCATCTTCATCTGGTCCCTGTAGAGTTGCGTTTGTGGGTCCTCCAGTATCACCTTGGGTATCATTGTTGTTTTGGGCTTGCATGGGTTGTGCCCTTCTGTCCCGTTGGCCTTCTCGGTCTCTTGCGCCTCACTCTGAGTTTCCTTAGCTTCTTCTCTCATTTTTGTCTTGGTTTCTTTCTTGTCATTTCCCTGGGTCTGATCTCGAGGTTCCTGTCGTTGGTGCCTTGAAAACTATGCCTCTTGGCCCTTTCCCTTTGTCCACCACTACCTATTTGTATGAGGGGGTCCCCTTACCCCCCCCTGGTACTCATGTTGTTCTCTGTTGTGGTCGCGACTGTCAAACCCTAGCTCGCCTTGAATGTCAAACCCTAGCTCTCCAAGATTTTTTTTTTAGCAAGTTCCTTGTTAGATTTAATGATATTTTTTTTAATAAGGCCATCAGATCAGCGCATGAATAAAACCGCTCCTCATCGGCGGAATCATGATCCACATGGCCTATAGACTACATATAATTTCAGCAAAAACAATGTTATTTCAATAAAATTTTATAAGCAAATAATAAAAACAACGTAAAATTAAAGTGGAAATTGATAATCATTTACATGTTTTGTGGCTGCCCCTTTTCCAAGATCATCCTGCCACATTATAATATAATTAGAACCCCCAAATATTTAAAAAATTGTTAATGATAACAAAAAAGCAATGTTAAAGATAATATTTACAACAATGTTAAAGATAATAAAAAAATATAATGCAATAAGTAGAGGTTTCTTAAAGAGGTGTTGCATAAGAACCTGCACAGTATTAGTCAATGTTTCTATTCGATTCAAATGGTAATCCACTAATAACTCTTCCCGGGGAGCTATCTTTTTTATTCTACACATGACTACCCGATTCTCTTCACGTCCCTCATATATGTGATTCAGTTGCTTGTTTGTTGTCCTGGGTCGTGTGTTGTTTATAAACCCTACGATATTGCTGAAATCTTTAGGCCTTCCATCAATATAGATAATCACTCCCTTATTTTTATCCTTGTTTATTAGTTGTATATAATTTATGGCGAGTGCATATCTCCGCGTACTTCGCATGTACCGGGACAGCCGCATCCAATCGTTATAATTGTAACACGATCTGACATAGTCCATAAATTCAGTTATTGTATTGAATTTTACAATTATTCCATCCATGGAAAATATCCCCAAGCCATGCAGGGAGGATGGTGCAATGCGATATGTCCTATTGTTGACAATGAAGTCAACATCTATAGGAGGTAGTTCCTTAGGTACCCAATGTTTCACTATATTCTTATACCTGAGTGGAACATTTATGTTTCCTATGCTCTCATCATCATAAGAGCACGATCCTCCTTCGGCAAGAAAACATTTCATGCGTCTACAAAATTTTATTCTGACTTTTTCACCTCTGGTCCTTGTTTGCTTATCATATCTACTAGATGCAGTCACATTTCCGGCCTCTATTTGTCCTAATCTTTCCTCACTTGATGAATAAATATCTGACAGGTACCTGTTTGGTTGTACCTTTAGTTGCTTGTGCACGTTTTGTTAGTTAGTAGTCCATCATCATATTCAGAGTTCTAAATACAACTTTTATATATTTAGTTTTGGATGCACAATTAGACTAGGGTGCAATTACCAATATTAGTGGTCAACCATGTAATTTAATGTGATATCCCTCTTAATTTTGGACATATTAATGTGATAACACTAAGGACATGATAAATTTATCATATGGATCTAAAAAACAAATAGTAGTAAGGTTGGTGTTTGTTGGATTTGTGCAAATTATAATTATTATAAGAAATGTCCATTGAAGATGAGGGTCAATGATATGGAGTAAGAAATCCAACCATCGGTTGGTGTGTTGAAAATCTTGGGTGATTTAGTTGGAAATATGTCTAAGGCAATCAAAGAGTAGAACTATACAAATATTACTTTTGTTCGATACAAGAGTAGAACTATACAAATATTACTTTTGTTCAAGCCAAGATTAGAACTATACAAATACTAGCTTTGTTCAATCCAAGTTGAAGAATAAGTTACTTATGGCGATAAGAATAAAATTCTCCATTGACCTTGTGTAAACCATTCCATTTGGTGTTTTTTGCACTAAGTGTAAAGAACAATGTTGGATAATTATAAGATGTAAGTTAGGTATAAGCTATCTGTTACCTTTTATTTTAATTGTATCCATATTTTGTATTGATCAAATGAGGAATTAACTTGAAATTGATGCCATTAGACACAAATTCAATCCTAAGGCCAACTAAGGAGAAAAAACAACACACTCTAATTAATATAGGAGTCAAGCATGCAAACAAACCTTCTCACAAAGAAGCGCTAGTTGGTGATGGGATCCAACATCATAGAATCAATGCGCGAAGGGGCTGAGTTTCGACGGGTGGGAAAGTTACGTTGAAAACCTGCTTAATGAACTAATGCCCTGGTGCAAGTTACCTCGTCGAGCAGTGGGAAACCCTCCAAGGAGTCCAACTGAGTCTACCCAACGATGATCCCAGGTACACCACCACCTTCCCTGTGTTGTCATCTTGTGTAGGAAGTCTAAAATATTATGGCCTCTATGGTACCACCTACTATACCAAAGTAGAGGGGGGACAGTGGACAGTCGACACCAAGACCAACAAAGCAGGGTTGATTACTCTGAGGGCCCCAATGCGACCTTGTGATTGACCCTTGTGTTATAAGGGCTTCCCAAAGTCAGTGATATAGAAATTAGATTTCACTCCCTAACTCAAGGCTTTATGTTTGTTTAGAATCTTTGGAAAGTTATTCTCACAATCCTAGTCCAAATCTCTACGCTTAAGCTAAGATGGGTTTGAAGAGCCCTAGAAAATTTGCTAGATAAAGTTTAATCAACACTTGATTTTAGGTTGTTGTTACTCAAAGGAGTGGTTGTGAAACTAATGGAATTTTGACTCGACTCTTTAAACCATGCAAGAGGAAAATGAAATGCAAGAAATTCAAATTTGATGAAAACTAGCTATGGGAAGGAGCAAGAGGTTTCCAATTTTGTATTTTTGCTCATATGGAATCCTTACTAATCTCAAGCATATGCAAAGGCTTCATGAAGATTGTAAAGACATTGTGATAAAAAAAATTGTACATGTAGCAAAGTGTTGAAGAATCAACATTCAATACTAAATACATTTCCTTGAAGCATACTTCATATAATGTAAATATTTTTCTGAATTGACGTTGAAGGCTGATAGGATTAATGGCATAATTATGATTTTCTTTAGTGTGTAGATTTTGAAGGACTATTTAATAAAGATAAATAAAGACAACTATTTATGAGATCCCCCGCTTTGTCTGGCTTGGCTGTGACCTTAAAATTAGATTATATATATATATATATATGACCTTTTTTCAAACAGATCAGAAAATATGAAAATTTGTTGAATCCCCTCTTTCTGCATCATATATTGTCATATTGTAATGCTTAAGTATGGATAAAGAGACTTTCGTAGACAAAAGGCTTAATGGTGGAGTCCATGTGTATTCTTTGTAAGGATTACATACAGGTGAATATCGTCACATAGGAAGCTGCTAGACAAGTGAAACTCACAGAGGGTTTTCACTTTACCACTCTAATGGTTTTCATTGTTGGTCAAAGGGGGTGGTAAATCCCCCCACCAAAGTATAATTATATCCAAAGCATGTGGTATGTTTATCCCTTTGAAAAAGTGGGGCCATCATGGCCATGTAAGTGAGTTGGACAATTCCACCTCAATTTTGAGAGTCTATATTAAGTAATAAACAAACTTTACTACTTTCATTATAACTAAAACCTCTTAAAAATGGACATGGATCATTAACAAAAAGACTAAAGGGAGGTAGTTGGCAAGGTACCGATTACCCCTTATTTTGTATAGAGGTACTACTAGTGAATTTCTTCACTACCCCTTGTGATTTTTATGAGCCTTGGATAGTTGGGGCAGTTATTTGGTTTCATGTATTATGACGAGCTAGATGGTTTTAAGACATGTTGATGGAACATATGATGTTTTATGGTTCCTCTTGAGCATTTGGCTTCATCCTAATTTTTGGGCATATTTATAGTTCCCAAGGCAATTCACATTTCATAAGGCATTATCATGTATCCCAAGGCAGTCCAAGGTTGGTCAAAATAGTTTAGAGTTGTTCTTCATGTACCAAGACTTCTCATGCCATGTCATGTCCTAGCTTTTGAATCACTCATTTAGAGGCTTGTGTCAAACGACTTCATGGGACATCCACCTTGGAGGTTGCATTGTGGAACTATTTGTCATATGTGGACTTATCTAATTCTCCCATGACTTGAGGAGAAAGTTGGCATAATTTGAGGAGGGTTGTTACACCTTGAACACCTCATCCATGACAATTTTGGAGCTTATTTGAAGGGATCATGTACTCTTGAGGGGTCTTACTGATGATTTATGGAGATTTTTCACCTTGGAGATCTATGTGTCCACCTTGGAAGATACATAAAAGACTTTACTTGCATACTTTGAGGAGTTTGTTGAGGATATACCCCTTTGGAGGCCTTTGGATGCTAGACATTACACATTGGATTCACCTTCTTCCTTCATTAAGGGAGACATTACACTCTCTTGGGGCCTTTTCACTTGGATCTTTGTACATGTGGTTTGAACACCTCATTTTTATTGTATTTTTTGACTAGGTAGTTGGAGGAAGTAAAATTTTATCCCTCCCTAGGCTAGATATAAGGATCTCACATGAGACATTGCTATAGGCTATATATAAGGATATCACATGATACATTGCTATTTTATTGTAAATGAAGTTGAGAAACACTCTACATGAAGATTTTCCCTTCCTCCTTATTACTCATGGTTGGATTTTTGGAGCATTCACTCCTTAGAACTTAATTGACATATATTTCTTGGAGCATATGGTTGTGTAAATGTTTCTTTATTTGTAGATGATTGTTGTTAATTCTTGAAGCTTCTCTATTGTGGTTCTTGTTTGGTGCATAAATATTAATGGTGAAATGCTCAACTCTTCTACGAACTAATTACTAGATCAATCCATTGAAATGATTTTTCTACAATTGGAGGGAAGATGTTCTAGGGTAATTCATCATCCTTCTTCCTTTGTTGGTTTGGTAAGTGCCTTTCTTTATCTATCCATATTGGTACCCTAGAAAGAAGTATTAAGTAAGAATATAAATCCATAGTTGATATTATTGGTGAAGGTTGTTCCCATGATGATCCCTTCTTGTTGGGCCTTCATATCCATTGTTAATATTGATTAGATGAGGGATTACTCTTCCTTTTTGGTTCTAATCTCTTATCCCTAATCCTTGAACGAAATAGACCAATTGTGAAGAAGGTTTCTTCTTGAATCCATAATCACCTTTGATTCACATTGACTCTATTTCCCATGTTGGATTGGGCATTGATCTCTACTTCCTTCCATCACCTTTTTTAAATCATAAAAACTCCAAAACATTGTTTTACTAAAGCTATTCTTTCATTGTGTGCCTCATTTCTTAGCTTTAGTAATCCTAGTAGGAATACCTCACTTTTTCTAGAGGAGAGCCAACCTAAAGTGAAGAGGATAAGTTTATTAGGTGACAATGATGACCGTCCTAATAGTTTCCCCTTGAGTTGTGCCTTGTGGATTAGGAATTTTATCGTTAAGTACAATTTGGGAGGTAACATTTTTGGCGTCATTGTTGGGGATAAAGTCCATTCACCCATAAATTTTAGTATTATGCTTCATGACACCATAGTGAGAGTGTTTTATTACATATCTCCTTCTCCAATGGTGGCTCCATGAAGGGACAAAGCTATTGCTCCTTACAAATTTTGAAGATGTTGTTGGGTGTAAAGGTGAGCACATCCAATCATTTTGAAGGCTATTTGAAGAAAATATCATCTTGGTGACTCCACCTTTGGTATTGATATGAGGTTTGATCATTGTTAATTTCATATTTTATTTTCAACCTTGTATTGAAGACCTAGAAGAAAAGAAAAATGGGATTGCCTCCACGGTTGGCCGATTGGCATGCTCCTTTTGATTTATTAAATGTCTCTAGGTTCCCTCATAAAAACCCAAGTATATATGGAAGATCAATTCCAAATTTCCATGGACATGATGATTCAGTCATACTGCATATTTCATCTTTCATGGAATTAAATTTGAGCATGGGCATCATTCATGAAGATGTTATGATGAATTGTTTTTTAATTTTGTATGAAAAATAGTGCAAGAGATGGTTTGGACATCTTGGTAGAGGAGAGTGTTATCTTTTGCAAGATTTGTTGAGGCATTTTGTAGGAAATGGAGCCCTAATTATCATGATAAATGTATTCCCATTGTTGAAAGACTCAAGAAAGTATATGGTGCACAAAACCCTATTGAAAAAACTCCCAACTCTCATCTTGAAGATGATGAAGGCATCATTGAAGCATGCTTTCCAAATTTAAAGATAGATTAGTGCTTGGCTTCTACCTCCAACATTGATGTAGGTAAGGCTACATGTGGGTAGCCCTTAATCACCCCCATCCCTACAACATGACCGATCTTTGCCAAATATTAGGTATGGATTCCAAATTTCAAAGAAAATGAAAATGAAGACGTTTGGAATGAAGAGTATGATACATGTTTGAAATTCTATGATGAGGTAAGTCCTACTATCCTACATGATAAAGAAAAAAAAATTCCCATTATCAAGTTGAAAAATGAATAATTCACACAAACTTTCACCAATAATCCAAGCTTCCTTAACAGAGCAATCCTAGATCCTATGTTTTGTTTTTTAATGCCCCCCCTATTTATGAAACATATTCAGATGAATAAGAGCATATGGGTGATTGTGTTATAGAGTTACTTTGTGAACCACATAAGGAAAAAACAAAGAACCTTCTCCCTTATTCTATAGACACTCACCCTGAATACAAAGGGTTTTATTATGTGGAGATAGTTGACAGACATCCATGGTCGTTTCCAAGCACTACTATTGATGTTAGAGGATGTGGAGATCAAGAACCCATTGTGAAGACTGCAAATAACACTTAGGGTACTCACCATTCTTTCTGCCCTCGTGTGCTCCCCTTTCTCTTCGCAAACTCACCCTCGTGTGCCCTCGTGTTCTCCCCTTTCTCCTCGCAGACTCTCCCTCATGTGCCCTCGTGTGTTCCCCTTTCTCCTTATAGACTCTCCCTCGTGTGCCCTCGTGTGCTCCTTCTCTCCTCACAGACTACCCTTTCTCCTCTCCTCACATACTAACCTTTATCCTCGTAGAGGTCGCATGCACACTCTATTTGTGCAGGGTATGGAGTGCACAGTACAGGATGTGACCAGGGTATGGATCAGGGATATGCATACACAAATGGGGGGCGATTCATTTTTGTTAAAAGGGTTTTGGTTTTGTTATAAGGGAGCATGTTTTTATTTTTCTTTTTCTTT
>SNQJ01S0177643.1:11179-25771 GCA_010110895.2 Picea sitchensis
TGTTTGTTTATTTTTCTTGGGTCCCTCTTGTTTCTTGCTGAGAGGCCTTTTATTGCCTTATCGAGGATCTCTGGGCGAACCATCTCTAGGTTTTACCTTTATTGGCTTTTATCTTTTACCAGTTGCTTTTACCTCCTGGGCCTTTAGCCCCTTCTTCCCACGAGATAAGGTGCAACCCCACAAACAGATCATCCTAATGTCCAAACTAGGGGAATGGGGTAGATGAGTGGGAGATAAGATGAAAAAGTGATAATGTGATGGGAGCGGATGATGGCTTTTCAGAAATCCCCCTGGTGGAAAACCAAAACCTATGGGTACAGGCTTGCTAGGGCACCCTGTCAATCCTCCCAACCATGGTCAAGTGGGTCAATGTAAGATCCAAGCAGTTGTCAGAAATAAAAGGAGTAAGATGCATATATCTAAAGGTTATAATGATAAAAAATGACACTTACCATGATACCTGGACCAATTGCCTCATGAAGCAAGAGCCTTCTCCGATACAGGACTAGACCGATGGTGATGGGTGCTGCTGCTGCTGACCAGACAAGTCAGATGAAAGGGAAGAAAGATGGGCCCTCCAGGGCCATGCTCAGGTCAATCCTGCTCTCGGCACTCCATGTATAGGACCTGTGGGCCTCGAGACATGATCTCCTAGTTATCCCTAGAAATCGGGGATAACATCTGGCTCCAACTCGGGGACATGTGCTCACCGTAGAGTGCATGAGAACCTCAACATCTTTGCCACAACCTGCAGACCTGCTCACACTCGAAAAGGGCATCGGTAACAAAGGTGTTGTGGTATTGCCACCTCACAATATATGTATATATTAAAAGAGAATAATCAATAATGTGAAGTAAACCACTTACCTATACCTACCTGTTGGTGGGATACTCGATGTAGTCAAATGACCAGTGTAGCCAATCCAGCAATGCCCCACGACACCTGCCTTTGTGCTTCATCATGAACCAAAACAATGATAAATCAAGCACAAAAATGTCACGAGTTAGTACACATATCATATCATCGGCAATCTCAAGGTCTGACTCATGGAGGCGAGTGGGAGGGATAAAATCCTGCCAAGTCCATCTCTAAGGAAAGTACTCAATCCACTTCAAGAAAGGGTCATGAAAGATGCAAGGTTCAGAAAACTGACTCAAAGGGCCTGCCAACTGGCTACCTAGGATATCCTCATGCTTTGAAGTCAAGGAAAGGATCGACGAAGATCTAGCAGATGTCTGGCAAGCTATCAAGGGAGAGTTGAAAAAAAATGACAACTGACTCGATCTTGCAGTGGCCAACCAACCCTTGAAGCCTAGGGTTTGCCTAAGAGGAAACTGAACATAAAAACTATACTTCCCAACTACACCTTTAACGAACAAGCATGGTAAAGTAACAACAGGTGGTTGGAGCAAAAAGTCATGAGTAACTTTCTTTAGGCAAACAATGCCCTTACTTGTATCAAAATCCGAGCATAGTGGTGATTGATAGTCATCTTCATAATATAGATCCAAATGCTCAGAGGAACAGTCATCAAAGTCCTCAAGGTATGACCTAAAATCATTAGGAAAACAAGGTACTGGGTCATCCTTGGGTTTTTGGAGAGTACTGGTAAAAATTTCATCTCCTTGTTGCCACTGATGAAAAATATTTTGCTGTGATGATTGAGAGGGAAACACTCGAAAATGACTCTCAGTGTCGTAGACGGGATCCAGGTCATAACCAACTATATCCCACCTACATCCCCCGACATGTATGACTTTATTAATGTTATCAACAATGTCACTATCTGTGTCATAACATGCAGGGTTCGAAACATTTGAAAATTCATCTTCCTCCTCATTTCCCTCATTATAAAGTAAAGCATCATCAAAATTTAGGGGAGGAGGGTAACTTACAGTTTCTTCTTGTGCAGGGGCTTCGAGGACTCTGGTGTTTTCAGCATGTGTTACTTCTTCATCCTCATGGACTACTTCTTTGTCTTCGATTGTACAGCAAGGAATATCTATTTTTCTTAAGGCTTCCATTTCCCTTTTATTTTCTGAAACATGGAGCAGGTTGTCATCGGAATCCTGAAAAGGAAGACAACTAACCTCATCGTCTCTTTGTTGTGCAGGAGAAATGGGCTCTTGGTTTGCTTCATCAGAGGGAGGAGCACAGGCTGGAACTTCATCATCTTGTTCAGTTCTTGGCTCCTTAATCACATCCTCATTCTTGTGGTTAAGAACTTGTTCTCTTTTCTTTTGTGGATCTTGAGCAAAATTTTCAAGTATTCAAAACCAACTGGGAGGATCCATGGTATTGGTTCTAGACAAGAGATTCTTTTCGATTTGAATGTCCATGTTGTGAGCTTTTGCAAGTGTTTTCAGATTCTTTTTATTCAGTTAGAATCTCAAATGGCCCTGAAGCCCATTAGTATAGAGATAAACGAGGTATTTGTCTTTAGGGCGATAGCTTTCAGGAATCTAGTAAAACAACTTCTGGAATTTCGCCCCGAAAACTCTGACAACCTCATACTCTGCTTGTCTTATGCCCTCAAGCTCTTTCAGCAATGATTGTATATCTTCCAATTTCATAGCCCACCTTGCAAGGAAGATCTCTTCAAAATGGTCCATAGATATGATGCTGGCTGCTGGAAGGTTATCATACCATCTTTTAGCCCCTCCATGTAGAGAGGCATAGAAAAGTTTCATCACCAAGTCTTCAGCCTCGTCACTGACAGGGTGGTATTGGAAGAACTCCCAAAATCTGCTCATGTGATAATCAGGACTTTCTCCATCGATGCCAGTGAATCTAGGGAGCCATTTCTTATGAAAGGGAGGCATTTTTCTGGGATATCCCGAGATTTTACTCAGGTCCAAAGGTTTGTAGTTCCCTGGATCCCATTGTGAAGTCATAGTTGGCTTCGTCATTAGTGGAGTCGCAAGATAGTTTTCTCGAATATATCAAAAGAAAAGGGGAAAACACCCTAAGTGGAGTCGCCAGGTAAGCTTGTAAGATAAGGCATCTGAGGCAAGGCTTACCGAAAAGATATGTCGTTTGAGGAGAAATGACTCAGTTTTCCCCGACAACGACGCCAAAATGTTATTGCATAGTTTGTAGTTTGGGTTAAAGGCCAGAGGATAGACGCCAAACTAGCGCAACAGGAACCTTCCCCACCCAATGTCACCACAATGGGGAGGTTATTTCTATTTAGGGAGGTTAACCCAGGGGAGACATCCCCGGTAACCTAGGGTTTTGAAGAGGCTAAGGTATAAAGTCAAGGTCAAAGTTTCCTCCTCACAGGTTACCACCAAGGTCAGAAAGTCCAACTAATTAGCCAATAAAGAAGTGTATGCCCAAAGAGAACACCTGCCCGGAACAAGATAACAATAAAGAATATATGCAGGCTGTAATTCAATGGGTTAGTACTTCATGTGACTATCTGACATCAATAAATAAGCAATGTAAAACAATAGATATCAATGAGGTCAATGTTTTGTCAATTAGCTATGGAAAAGCATCAATTCATTAATAACTATCGAGATGATAAAGCCGACAATGTATTTAACCAATACTTTACTAAATAAATGCTTTAAATCATCATCTAATTGCTTATCATAAAAATTTGTTGCATCAAGATGGATTATTCTAGTGTGATGTCAGCCTAGTTAGGGTTAGCTTGTTAGTTAGGGTTTCAAATTTAAGAGTTTTAAGAGTTGTTTCAATCACTTTCACTTCAACATTGGAGGCTAAAGATCAGTGCCTAGGGTTATGGAGTCAAAAGGAAAAGGACGCACAACTTGAAGAGGATGAGATTTAAAGGACAAGAGGGAAAGGTTTCAAGGTGCTGCAATGGCAGGGCCGTGAAGACAAAACCCTAGGGGAGAGAGGCTTACTCCGGTGTTGCTTAAGCAAGGCCTCATGCTCTCTCCTCCTTCCCGGCAAACGGCTAGCTCAAAGACAAGTAAAATCAAGACAAGAGAGTTTAAAGAGGGAGAGTGTTGCAAAGGAAGGGTTCTTTCATCAAACCATAAAAGGAAAACGGCCCTAGGTGTAGATAACCTAGGCCTGGGACGTCCTCTTTCTCTTCAAATTCAAAAGTATGGCTAGCTTAAGGGAGGAAGATAAAAGGACTGTAGCAATGGCTAGGCTCTCTTCTTCTTCTTCAATGGCTTAAAAGGTTTTTCTATCAAGGGACATGAGACAACGACCTACTTGTGTGTTTGTCCCCTAGGGTTTTGATTCAGAATTATATATAAAAATAGAATGCAAGAAATTAAACTACAACCATTCAATCAAGAAGTTTTACAGAAAAATACTTACAAATCATCAAGAAAATAGCATGCAAACCCTAGTTGTAAACCTTCCTTTAAGAAAAACACCATAAATTGCCAAAAATCTCTTCTCCAAGCAAGTGCGCCTTCCTCAAAATAACCAATAACCCTAGTAGGGCGCAAAAATCAGACCTCACTCTGAGAGTGAGTGATGTGTTATGTCCAAATGAGGGAAAAACATCCTCAATATATAGTATATCATGACCTATAATTAAAAGTAGGTCATTAAAAATAGCCGACAAGGATACAAACCAAAATCATACTGTTTTTTCATTAAACTGTTTACTAAACCCCTAAATGAGCAAAAAATGAGACGTCAAGCCCTCCTGAGGGAGACGTTGGGCCCTTTCGGGGCTAGTCCAGCATCCAGAAGTCAAACGTTAGCCCTTTCAGGGCTCCTCCAAGCAGCCACACGGGCCAACCATCCTATCAAAATGCCACACGCTCAAGGTGACGTCAAGGCCTCCTGGGTGATGTCCTGGTCATCAAAAGGAAACACTCCATCTGAAAGAGGGTCAACCTCCCTAGGTTGGGCTCAACCAAAGTGTCCCTAGTCATTTTATAATGCACTTTGTATGATATATAAAGATTTAGAATGCTATTAGCTTCACCCAAAAACTTAGATAACTGTATTTCAAGCTATATAAAAGCCTGGTCGTGCATTTCCCTTAATTCACTTTCCACTGTTTTGGTCTCTCAATTTACAAGGTAGACTTTGCCTCTTTTACATAGTTGCCACTTTTATATTTGCAAATGAAAATCTAAATATGTAGACAAGTGTAAAACTATCTAAGAAACCCTCAGAAACTTGAACCACACAAATTGCAGGGGTGTTAAGACATCGGCGTGCATTTTCAATGAAGCCTAGGGTGCATTTCTACCCAAGGGCATAAATTACAGTATAAAATCAACACATGTATTTCAAAAGTGACTATGCATTTTTAGTTGTGGACGCTCAAACCAGCTTGAATTAGGGCTTTATGCAACAATACAAATCATAATCCAAAGTGTCTATATCATCATATATCGAGAACATTCTCATGTATATCTTGCTCAACCCGCTCCCTATGTCCGATGCAATTTGAATTTTTTTTCATTTTATTATAACAACGTTGGAACGCTAATGATAATTCGTCATATTTTATTTCATAACTTGGATCTCTCATGTGTCACCACGTCGACGTATGTTGACGACCATTGCGTCATGCATCCGTCGAATTTTTCTCGCCATATTCCTGGATCTCCGATGAACTAGGCACGGTCGACCATTGCTACGCTGATGTGGGCTGTCAGCAATAAAGTCACAATTTCAATGGAATTAGCATTTTTTTTTCGACGATCCTTACGCGCTTCTAAGTCGTAGGTACGACCAATGTTATCGGTTAAACAACCACAAGTTCTATGGTGACAGTTACATGGAATATGCCATGTGGCAGACAAATTCGTCAACATGTCGGCAGTCATGTTATTGTCGTACTAGCGACACGATAATGTCTAACAAACACATGTTTCATAAAAACTCTTCCACACACGACACGTGGCCGTTTATGACATCGCAAGTCTGACAGATTGTTATAGTGTCAAGAGTGCAACGAATGTGGTTTGACAAATAATTGGAAAGTGGGTTTGTCGAAAGCCCGACGAGAAACTGTCAGATGGTTGTCAGAACGATGACGGAAAATGGGCCAAATGTACTAGCGACCCCTTGACGAAAATCAATCTCTCATTGTTCTTGGACAATTACTCTTTTCCCTTTCAACAACCATGACACTTTAAATGGGTTCAAATGAGGTACACAACTCAATTTCAACTTCTATATAACCTCACTAGAAATAATATTTGATGTACTACCATCATAAACTACTAATGTACAACACTTAACTCCAATCTTGCATTTTGTTCTAAGAATGCTTCTCTGATCTAGTTCTTTGACATCATTCGATTGCAACTTTTCTCTCTTAAGCATTAGGTTCTCCCCATGCTTTTGCAATAATTCCTTTCCTTGATATTGAGGACTCTATTGCTTACATAACATGAGTTCTTCCCTAGAATTGTCTTCATCCTTCCATCCATAGTTCTAGACACTCATATATCATATGGCCCTAACTTCCACAATTGAAGAAGATGCCTTCAAATTTGCCTCATCTACATCTACCTTCTGCTGACCCACCACCTCTACCAACATCATATCTTCTTAGTTGATCCATATTACTAGAACTTCCTTTACATTCTTCAACTTTCTTTTCTCTGTGTTACCCTCTTCCAAGGACTAGACCCTTCTTCTCTTTATAGGTTTGTTGTTTCCTCCACAACTTCTCCTCAATTCTCAAGGCCAGTTGATAAACCTCTGCCACTAAATGGAAATTCAAAACATTAAAATCATCTTGAATAGAATAACCTAAACCATTCGCATACTTGACTATAGATTTCAGACTCTCATCATTCTACCTAAAGTTCAAACCTAATATAAAGTCTATAAAATTCCTTAGTGTACTCCTAATTCATTGACATATTTAACTGCTTCAAATTCTGCAACCTTCTCAATAGATTTAAAGCATAACCTACTGGAAAAAATTCACTTTTTAATAGTGGCACCATCTTATCCCAAGTTTTACTCTTCTCTTTACCACTGCCTTCTTTATTCGATTGCAACTTATCTCACCACAAAAAAGCATTTAGCTCTTCAATTTTATACAGACAACCCTAACCCTCACAAGATCTCTAATCTAATCAAATTCAGAGAACTTTTCCATTTCTCCTATCGACTCTATCAATTTCTCAAGATTTAAACTTCCAAAATAGACAAGAGTTTCAAGTATAGGCTTACCTTCAATACCTATAATTGCTCTCATCATTTGTACTACTTCAATGATAATATTTTAACTGGCTTCCACCTATGTAAATCCTCTCAATAGATTTAGCATAACTCTACTGCAAAATTTTACTTTTCAACTGTGACACCATCCTATCCTAAGTTTTACTCTTCTCTTTACCATTGCCTTCTTTATTCGATTGCAACTTATCTCACCACAAAAAAGCATTTAGCTCTTCAATTTTATACAGACAACCCTAACCCTCACAAGATCTCTAATCTAATCAAATTCAGAGAACTTTTCCATTTCTCCTATCGACTCTATCAATTTCTCAAGATTTAAACTTCCAAAATAGACAAGAGTTTCAAGTATAGGCTTACCTTCAATACCTATAATTGCTCTCATCATTATCTCTTCAACTGCCACTTGTTCTTCTAGTTCATGCTCATAGCCCATATTTTCTCCATCATCACCTACTGCACCCACATAAGCAATGTTGCCTATAGGGTTTTTCCTAGTGCCATCTCCAATAATATCCCAATCTTGTGTAAAAATTGCAAGAATATACCATTGTCACCTAAGTAGGAGCCTTCCCCTGTTTCTGAGTAGTGATGGAAGGAGGTCCATAACAAGAGAGGCTTCATCAGTGACCTCATGGACTGGGGCTATAAGATTACTTTATTTCATAACCCCCCTATCTGGTCACCCCAAAGGATCAAATAATGAAGATTAGTTGGAGCCCTTACAAACTTCTATCATCTTGTCACCCACAGTGGAGGTTGGGTCTAGGTCTAGAGAAGATGAAGGCAAGGAGGTAATTGTTCTACTCTGTATGAAGAATAAAAAATTCCTATATAATATAAACAATCACCAACTTATATGGTTAAATAGTGACCTCTTAGGCACTAGATGATCAATAAATGCAATGGCATTTGCAAATTACAACAACAAAAACTGAAAACAGTAAAATACTTTCTTGCAACAGCACAATAGGGTACTCCATAATTTGGTGGAAAGTAAAATTAGTATAGAAAAATTTATCATTGAATGCTGTACAATATTATCCAATGCTAGATGTAGTTTTTAGTCGCTTTTAAGCCACTTTTCCAAGTGCTAAAATTAAAGCAAAATTTAGTGGGTGTAGGGAAACCCTTAGTAAATAACATCAATAAATACATTTGTTTCATATGATTAGGTTGAAAAGTAGGATAGCTGAGAGAGAGAATATTGATTTTAAATGCTACTTCACCACAAGCACAAATCTCACTTAGTTTCATTGTCCTCTAAGGGTTTATGGTGTCAAGCATGCATAACTTTTAAGATTGAACTAAATGGATGAGAATTATTAGGTATAAACCCTAAGGTGCAAACACTCTTGGGCCTTTTGTGGAATAATCTTTAATAAAATGGTTCCTAGGTGAAATCACTCTTAAATTTAGGTGTCATTTCTCTTCTTACTCCACTAGGTCAGACCAAAGATCTTATTAAATCCTAATGTGCAAACACTTTTGGGCCTTATATTCTTAACCCCAATAAAAGAATGTTTCACAAAACTTGGAAAATAAAACTTTGCGAAGGAGAGAAGCACTTATGTCCCCCTCTTAGGGCTCTAAAGGTGCTAACTTAGTAAACAAGATAGTAATTAATTACCTTAAACAATAAAGCATTGATGACATGAAATTGCATAAATTACTTACTTCCTCCAGGTAGCAAAACCCTAGTTGAAAATAAAATCATCCAAGAAGAAAAATATATCCAAAAGATCCTTCTCCAAAGTAGCATATGAGATCAAGAGACCAAGAGAGAGAAATAGCTAACTTTTTAGAAAGTTCCCCACCTGAATGGGAGAGTTAGGAAGTGATGATGAAAATGAACGGATTGATAGCCCTATTTATAAGGAAACCATAGCACCCAAAAGTCACAATAATGAAAATCCATGTCTCTTGAGTGGGACCGACCCCTCAGATTTGCATTTACAAACACTAAAAATGCAAAAAATAATGCAAAATGGCACTGCTATTAAGTGGCAGGATGTCATGCCCTTTTACAGGGCCAGGGAGGGCCTCTCCCACACAGGCCTCATCAAGCTTTGGCTCAAGTGTGTCACTGCTTTGGAGTGCTGAGGTGGATGGAAGAGTGCTACATCCCTCCCAAAACTACTGATGTTCCAAGTGTTAAACCCATCATCATCCATCAAACCCTAACACGATGTCATCCTCTAAATGCCCAACATCCAAGGTGCAAAAGCATCAACTGCAAAAAGCATCAACCCAATGTCTTACACACACAACTAGGAAAAACAACATATAAAACTCAGCTTACTCTTTCCATAACCTTTGGCAACCAACATGATGCTATAATAATCCCAATCAGTATGGATTTATTGAATTTTATGAGGAATAACTACACTCTCGTGAAACAACTAGCCTCCTCATGTGCTAAGAGAATTCCAATATTCGGAGGAATTTCTAATCACATGCATCCTAGAAATTAATAGTTGCAGAGAAGAATTTGTAGAAGGAAACCAAAAATGGATTAAAATTGTTTTCATTAATGGTGTTCAAATAGAGAACACATGCTTATAGAACCATACACACAAAAAATATAGACATGATTGAAGAAAATATAAAACAAGCATTCAACAAGGAATGCACAACATCTTGGAAGCACTTCACCTCCCACATAGCATAAAAATTGTTATATCACAAAAAATAGCAAAAACAACCAATGCAAAACTCAATGTCACAAATTAGTGAAATTATCACCTATTCCGCTCATGGGAAATGTTCTCATGAACACCAAATAGGGCCTAAGAGTAAAATATCCACAGATACTAAATTCTAATCACACAGTCAAGGAAACAAATAAAACCGTGAGGAAATTGTCTCACCAATGTTGTTTAGTATAAACAATGCTGCTGATCATGAACGCGATACCTAACATAAATAGAGAATGCATAGTAGATATCCAACAAGGAATACATATAGGACCAAAAGGATAACAAGAATCCAATTAACATGAAAAATATAAATACAAACAACCTATAGATAAAGAGGAATGAATCCAGCCATATGACATTTCATCAGTTGGTTCCATACTTATGAATCTTTTCTGAGGAAAAAATCACAAGAAATAGGAAGAGCTTAATAACCACGTAACTTTACTCCATTCAAACGCATTTTTAATCTTCTACTTAAGAATTGTATTTAAGCATCACATTTTATTATACATCAAAAAATTAATAATAACTTTGAGAGTTTCAATTTCTGATCACCTCATAAATTCATTGGTTAGGAGGAGAGAATGTGGAATTGACATTGTCTGATGAGGGATTATGCTGGATCATAGACATATAGATACTCAAAAATTAGAAGAACTATGATAAATTCCTACAAGAAAGTACACATGCAAAAATAGCAATTCAACAACATATAGCTAGGAGAATCCTGGAAGAAGGTGTTAATGAGGAGGGAGGAAATTTGGACAAGTCTTATCTGTCTTGTGTTGATGGGGAGGAAGCGCAAGAGACTACCTATCATTTTTGAAGTGATGGAGGGTGCATTAAATTATGAGGTAAATGAAACCAAGGGAGAGAGCATGCGCTGCCAGTGGATGAAGCCGATGTTTTCAGGCAGAAGAGAGATGGTTGGAGCCAAGGAGGAGAAAGGTACAGAGGCCCTGTGGTCCTTTGGATTTGAATTCATTAATTTAATGTCCCTCAGGCGCCATGGGTACCTGTGTGGCGGCATCAGCCAAGATCCGAGTTCTAATGCTGGAGGATGGCGAATAGATTTCAGCTTGGAATAAGAGGAGTCGAGTTTAATTTTGATGGGGAAGGAAGCTATGAACTCCATTACGCCTGGGATGGAGAGGTATGAATGAGATCAAGGCTATAAGATGAACATCCAGGGCAGTGTGGAGAGTTTTAAGGTCTTTACACCCTCAGTCTACTTAGTCCCGGAGAGAAGGCATTCTGATTTTAGAGTGGAGGGAAATGGCTCCTCGCCAACATATGAGGAGCCGACGAGTTGGAGGGGGGCAACTGGAGCGTGTGCTGATGGAGAGGCTGGATTGGGGAAGACACTCCCTTTGGTTCCTGGATAATTGGAGGAGGTTGATTGTCGACTTAGGAAGAAGAGGAGTTCGAGCGAGCAGCTAAGGGCCATGGGTCTGAGGTAGTTTTCAATCCATACTGGATTATGGGAACCCTCCTCTGTCTGCCCTGATGATAAAAAGGAAGAGTTTCAAGGAGGTTTTCCAACCTGATATAATAACTTGGAGAGGATAGGCTCACCCAAGCACACATTGATGAAGTTATGGATCTATGGAGGTACCATTGAATCACCATTTTGGAAGGGAGAATACTTTGACACCCCGTTCTACTCAAGTGACTGGCTCCGCCAACACAACAACCAGTGGAGATAGGTGCCCTCTTTGAGGGTTCCGGTTAGCTCATTTTTTCCTTTTGTGTATATAACTGTTTATGCAGTGGTTTGGGAATAGAAATTGTGTATCCTTTCAGCTCTATCATTATAGTAGACCTCTGGGAATTGGTAGCAAATTTAGGGGGTTAAAGGTGGCAATATCGCTCCTTTTTTATTATCCCTGTGCTCTTTTGAAACAATGGTACCCTGGTTTCCCCTGCAAGGGCAGGGTTCCTGCCCCAGATACTACTTTAGTCTCACTGCTTATTTCTACATGCATTGTGCTCTTTGTATTTATATTAGCCACTTTTCTTCTAACTAATAGAAGGCAACATATATTTTACTATAAAAGAAAACATATAACTAGAAGAAAACAAAAAATAGACACTCTATGAGAATGAATACAAAGCCTATAGCTTTGAGGGTAAATAAACTTCTCTCAGATACACTTTCAAAGGAGTAGTTTTGGTTCCTCCAAGGAAAACAAGTTCAAGACACAGGGAGGATACTAAGAAGGGATGTACATACTACTAAAAGTTAAAATAAAAGAAGATAAAACATATATTCCCAAAGTTGGATCTTTCCCAAGGCATGGATTTGGCAATCAATTTCATCCAGGTTGATGTGATGATCCATATTGTATTTCATCCATATTGAGAACTAGATAGTTCTAATTCAATTTGGCACTGTAATTACTTTGGCAAATTTAATCACAATGGATCAACATCCTAATTCTCTTTTTATACCCATCGAAGGGGGCTTGAACAAGGTCGTCTCTATCACCTATAGTAGGCATATTCCTCATGAAGCTGAAGAGCCTACAAGAGAGCTATGCACTGAGGTAAGAAGAAATGAGATCTCTAAAGAGTCAAGGTTAGGCTGAACTCCTTTACTTTGACCTACTTTACTTTTCTTGATAATGTCCTTTATTCTATGGACGGGTTTGAGGAGAGAGCTGCCTGGAATTAAAAGAGATATTATACTATACTATACTATATATATATGGGATGTTAATAATATGAAAAATCTCTTCAGCTTTTTAATGTGATATGGCAAGGGATAAAATCAAGTCAATACTTTACATCTTTTCCTTTTATCAAAGGATGGTGGATTTGCTAGGTTCTAAATACCTTAGTTTTTATATCGTGCTTCAAAATGATACTGGATCAATGATCAGAATGGACGGTATAAATCCAAAGTTGAGAGGAGAATTCAATTTTATATGGAAATTGTGTGGTTATTTAGAGGAGGGAGACCTATTTTGGTTAAATTTGTGTTGGAAGCAATCCCAATCTATAAGCATTCTCGAGCCTTTATTCCAAAAGGGGTTCCTTGGGAAAAATTTGTTTCAGATTTTAGTGGTAATTTGAAAAGTGATGAGAGAATTCCCAACAAATGGGTAAGCCAAGTAGAAAATCCAAAGACATGTGGGAGAGGATGGAAATCTCTACGATATATATATATATAAATTTGGAAGGACTAATGCTAAGAGCCTTTGGATAATTCTATACAAATGTTGTATTATGAAGCTGTGGGAATCCATCCAGTGCCATGATTTACCCTAACATTGTAGAAGGATGAATGAGAATACCCTCTAAAAGCATTCATAATGTGAGAAAGGCCACAGCCAGCTCCTAAACCAGAGGAAATTCCTAAGAGTGTGGAAAAGGTTGAAATGAAAAAACTTTAGAATGGGATATATCCTGGATTGGGAGTGGAGATAACATGTGTGTCCCTCCCCGGATAATCCATTTCATACCTTATAGGAAAGGCCTCTAACCTGAGCCTAGGCTCTAAAGTTTCTCTCTCTTTATTTTAAGTACCCCAAAAGTGGAAAAATGTAATCCAATTAGGACCGGATGATCGTGAAGGGGAGTTGTGGGAGAACTATACAAGAAAATTGAAGGTAAGTCATGTAAGAATCAAGGAGCTGGAAGATGAATTGGTTTGATCCAAGAATCCAACCCTAGGTAATATGCATCATAAAACCAGGATAGAAACCATGACGGGCTGAAATGAAAGATATTCAATGGTGGTGGAAGGCACTAACTACCAAGAGCCTTTGGAGACTCATAACAAATGTTGGATTATGAAGCCAGGTAATCATCCATAAATACATTTACCCTAACATTGTAAAATAATGAAGCATAATACCCTTTAAAAGAATTCATAATGTGTCAATAATATGAAACACCACAGTTTTAGCTTTCCTAATCATGGGGAATTGATTAGTGTGGAAAGTTAGAAATGGAAAGAACTCATCGTGGGAGCAGATCCTTGGATGGGCAGTGGAGAGCAATATAAACTTCTTGACAATCTGATTGCTACTCTTATAGGAAAGGTATCTTCAACCTAGCCTAGGAAGCCTCTCTAAAGCTTTCCTTTATTTGGCACCAAAAGTGGAAAAATGTAATCCAATTAGGACCGGATGGTCATGAAGGGGAGTTGTGGGAGAACTATACAAGAAAATTGAAGGTAAGTCATGTAAGAATCAAGGAGGTGGAAGATGAATTGTTTTGATCCAAGAAATCTACCCTAGGGTAATACACTCCAAAACTAGGATAGAAATCCATGATTGGAAGTATTAGGCCTAAAGATATTCAATGGTGGTGGAAACCACTGTGGAAAATCAGGTCTCCATTGAAGACAAGAACCTTTATGTGACTGACCATAAAGAATAAAAGGCACTTACCTCGGAGGCTCTACATAAGAGGAACAAACATGGTCCTAATAGGTGTGTTTTAAAGAAGGAGAGGGAGGAATCCATAAGTCAATTAATGATCTCATGTGCATATGCTAGACATGTTAGTGAGGAAATTGATGGTTTGAGATGGGTTAGAGGAGGTTGTCAAGGTGAATCAATTGTAGATTGCTTCACTCAAATGCAGAAGAAGCCAAAGCTTTAAGAATTCAAATCCTTCCATTTGATTGTTTCCTGAGGTATTTGGCTTGTGAGGAATCATGGAATATTTGAGTATAGATACATTCCTACCTTTTAATGTGCCTCCCAAAATAGGTCAATTATTGCTAACTATAAGTGC
>SNQJ01S0177644.1:19794-33162 GCA_010110895.2 Picea sitchensis
CAAAACTTGTCCAATTGAGCTGAAGCTTGGTCCAAGGGTGTAGGGGGTCATAAGCCAATTGCTTTGAGTACTCACACCCATATACAAAATCCACAAGGACCAAATTTTTACATTTTTCATCAAAATTAATTAAAATTTCCAATTTCCGGAAAATTTTAATTATTAAAAAATCCTATCAAAACTTAACGGAATTCCGCAAGACTCTAGGAGATGTCTAGCATTGTCATTTACAACATCTTTAGACCTTAGTCACCCATAGGGATCGATCATTAGAATGCCTTTCACCACTTTGGAGGATTATTGAGTGAAAAACTCAAGAGTAATTAAAATCGCCGAAAAACAAGATTAATTACCTGAGGAAAAAAACACTCGATGAAAGGACTTCCCTAATTATAAAGTCCTAGGCAATTAAATTATTAAAACTTGACCCATGCTAACATATACAAAATTATCCCACGCAGGGGAGCGAACATTTTGTGGACATAGAAAGAAGTGGTGGGGACAAAATTGCCCTGCTGAGCCATAAGTTTTCAAACTTGTTGTACCACAAGGTACATATCTTCATGGTACATGACGTTGACACCTAGCTAAAATAGGTGGTCAACAGGCGCATGGGTGCATTGCATGTACACACATATGAATGAAATATGTAAAAAATAAAATACATAACTAAAAAAATGTAAAATAGTAAATATTAAAACGTCAAATATTACGATTATTGATATTGTATGACTTAAGAATCACATCCATAGAAAATGTAAAATAGTAAATATTAAACTGTAAAAAATTATAATTATTGATATTGTATGACTTAAGAATCACATCCATAGAAAATGTGATGTTCAATTCATAAATGATAGGAGTTATGACTATAAGCCCAAGATATCTTGTCAACGGGCAAGCCATAGGTCACAAGTTCAAATCTGGTCAAGTTCCTCGAGGTTGAGTTGCCCTCCATTCAAATATTTTTTGGGGGGGGGTTCTTGCAATGTTTTCCTCAGAAAAAATGGTAGGAGATATGAGTCAAAGTTTTATGGTGGATTCAAAATTTTGAAATCAAAATGTTCAGGTCAGTACAGGGGCAGTTTCAACAGCCAGGGCAGATCAACAGGTCCAAGCAACATGCAACAAAGTCCAGGCAACAAAAAATTCTGTTGGGTGGCTTGCTAAGCAATGGCAGGAGGCTAGGCTACCAACAAGGAGATATTGGATAGGTGGAGAAAGACTTACATCTAGAGATCTAAGCCACATAAGAGCACATAGGAGTAGAGTAGGGTTTTTTTGTCATATGCTTGAGTCATCCACCTAGGAGCAAAGAAGGACTTTTTGCTTAAGTATTTGAGCTACAAAGGACAATGACTCAAGGGGATCTCGGATGGGTGAAGAAGTAATTTCGTCCATAGATCAGAGGATGACAATCTATTGGAGTCAGTGACTCATAGATAAAACAAAGAAGCACTTTTGTTCACAGATATCTTAGCACAAGATGAAGAAGGAATTTTCACCTAGAGATCTAATCAGTCCAAAGGAGGAGGAGGCAACAACAGACAGATCTGGAACAAGGATAGATCTGGGCAGCAACAGGAAGGTCCAACAGATTGGAGCAGAGTTCCGGAGCTGTACGCAGGTTTCAATAGCCCAAGGTACGTACATATGTAGGTTGCAGAAGGAACAGTCGTGTACATACGTGGATTGCTGAAGTGACAGGTCTGTACATACGCGTGTTTCAGTAGCCAAGGGTGCGTACATATGTGAGCTATAGAAGGAATAGGCTCATACAACTTGTGTAGTTGCAGGTATAGGGTCGTACAGCAGTAGCAGAGGTGCTCGGTTGCAGGTGTTGGCTGTTTCTTAGTGGATAGAAAATACACTCAGAGTGAGATAGGAGATCTCATAGATTGGGTGGAGAAGGACCTTCATCCAAGTGTGTAGAGAAGGGTTCGAGGAAAGGAGCAAAGGGCCAGCAAGGGAGATAGCAACCAACAAGATCGAAGGACTGATCTTCAGGTAGACTATTTGCTGCATTGTATTATTCCTTAGGTAGACCATTATTTTAGGAAGGGAGCCCAAGATTTTATATTATTAAAATCAACTAGAGCTAGAAGTATGGGAGCTATTCAACAGTCTAATAGAGGACTCAAGGATCCATGTGGAGCTTGGTGATGATGCCACGTATGCAATGAAGGGGAAGCGACCTATCGTGTTCTAATTTGAGTCAGGAGGTTCGTTGGATGCCCAAGATGTGCTTTACGTACTAGAACTGAAGAAAAACTTGCTCTCAGTTTTAGTTTTGGATGACTGAGGTTTTTCCGTTACTTTTCAGAGAGGGCAAGTACTCTATGTTCAAAGGGAGCTACCCCTAACACAACAATCNGGATCAATGTTAGTGATAGAGGACGAGGAGCAAGAGATTTCGAAGGGTGAACAACCGAAGGATGAGTAGAGTTCACAGACTTAGAGTGTGGGGAGTAAACCTTTAGAGGGGAAGGAGGAGTTAGCCCCTTCCAGTTCTTTCAGGAGACCGAGTTGGTACGAGATGACATTGATGGATGCTTAGGACCAGAAGGCTTCTAGGAGCACACTAAGGGAGAGCAGACCTTCGACGAAGTTTCCAAACTTCGTGGCATTGATATGTAGCATCATTGATTATGATGCTTCTAGTATTCAGGAGCAACTGATCAACAGGGTTGGAGGGATGCCGGTATGCAGGATGATGTGTGTGACATTGTGCCAGAGTCGGAGGCAGAACGAGTTCCAGGTGGCTCTTCAGGAAATACCTTCCTCGCTAAGAGGCAACGTTGATGCTACTGGTAGCATCAGACATGTATTTCCGCATAGGTCTACGTGTCTAGGCGTGTGGAAATCGTCCAAAGGATTTTACCTTGGTAGCTTTACTTTAATTAAAGGAATTATTAAAGTAAAGTGCTTTTATTAATTAATTATGTAATTAGTTAATTGAGTTATTTATGGAAATGCTAAAAGTAATTAACATGTTTCTAAATCTCAAGTGAAGTGAGAAGTAATGTCAACATGCAATCACTTTGGATATTAGAAATAGATTATAACTCACGATTATAAAAGAAAATCTAGGGTGAAGGAATAAGACACTTAATACTTTGAGATTCTTGAGAGTAGAGGATTTAATTTTGAGAGAATTGGATCATGAAGGACTGTGATTCAAGATCTTGGATAGGTGGAGAAGGACTTCCATCTAGAGATCATGTTAAGGAGAAGAGAGAACAAAGGCAGTGCAGGTGGGTTTTAGTTAGAGGAAGTCACAGGAGAGTGTCGTGTTGTACGGAGCTTGTCGTACGGTCTTTCCGTACATGTACGTGGGTTTCAATGGAGATAGTCGTGTACATATGCGGGTTTGCTTAAGGAAAGTCGCGTACACCTCAAAAAACGTGCAGTTCTGGGCTGTACAATAGGTCAGACTTTGCTAGGTTTGTTTGTAGTTGTATTTCTCTCAATGGGCCATTATCCCTGTTACAGGAGCCCTGATTTTAGCGTAATAAAATCATTATCAGCATTGGTTTTCCCTTTGGGGTTTTTCCAGCGGTATCTGTCAAAAAATATTGGTGTTTATGTGTGCATGATTTGGTTTCTAGTTTTGCTTCCGCTATATTAATTGAGTTGAATATTTCAGCAGTGTATTTTTGTTTTGTGAGCTGCTAATCTCATTGCAGAAGAAAATCACTAGATAACAAAGTACCTAGGTGTTGGAGTAAGATTTTTAACACATTGGACGTATAAAACTACAAGTGCTACAATTCTTCTCACATGTCGAGGAATTGGCTACTTGTGGGAGTAGGCTTATAGAATTTTTTTGTATCTTTGGGGCATGTCCTCCATGAATTGTCTGCCAGTCTACCAGATCCTCTCCAAGATGCTTGTCACAGGCAACATCAATTGTGCCAAACTCACCTCATATAAAAATTAAGTATAATGACTTTGGATGATGATATTTTATCTCTTGAACTGGCAATATTTTGTATTGCAGTCATGAATCCCTTCATGATCGCTCTATCACCTGAAGGAGGCCTCTTGTTTGTTGAATATCACGGCATTTTGGATTCAAGGCATAAGTTGCCATATGAAGAGGCACATTCAATTTGTTCTGTTGTGCATGCATAGATTGTTCCTGTTGTGGAGTTGTGACCTCTCTTATTTGTAATGGTTTTACTCCTCCTACACATCAAGACACTATATAAATACTACATATCTCACATGATCTTGGGCTATATCCACAGTGATAATATTGCATATTGAAATCAATTACAGTTAACATTAGCACAAAAAATTATCATATCGAATCTTATGCCTTACCTTGATGGTAGTGTCCAGTGAAGATTGCCTCAATGACGTCCCCATGTCAGTGACAATAGTAGCACATAATGTCCCTTTCACTTTCCGTAGTTGTTGAAGAAAAATGCAGTATGAAGAAAATCTAGTAACATTAGGCTTAAGCAACTCCACTATAGCAAAATTTTGGTAAATACCATGTGATTCATGACAGTTGCATATAAGCATCCAGTTCTTTTGCCCAGCTTCAATTACCTTGACAATTAAATCCATTTTGCTAAGGTCCTTTTGTGCATTATTTAGTGAATGTATAACACATGGCTTCTAAATATCAGGCTTGTACTATTTTTGGACCATCAGCCCTACAACTTCACAAATGGGGGGTGTATTTGTGATAGCTTGCACAACATGAGATGGCCCACCTCCTCAATGGCCTCACATAATTGGTCAGCTAAGAAGACTACATTTTTCTCTTGACCAAAACGATCAATTGCCCTCAAAAAATAGGGATTGGGTGTTGAAGATACAATGGTGTTGAAAAGTGGACTGTTTCAGGGCATTGCTCAACCATCCATCTACACTCGGTGACGCCTGGAATAGGGTCGTCATCTTGCTCAAAAAATGGGGATCAAACTTCATGCAAGCAAAGACCTTGCTATAGCAAGATCAACACCTTCCCTACACTTGATATCTAACATTTCAATAAGTGAACCTGCCAAAGTTCTTGTCTTATGAGATGAGATTTCAATGTTTGAACTTAGAGGCATCATGGAGGACCCTGCAATAAAATTATTGTTATCATCAACAATATCTTGAGCATGAGCCTCCATTTGTTTCTTCACGGGATAGACTGGTGGAAGGAGGCAATAAGCTTTCAAGTTTCAACCCTTCCTTGCTGCTTCACTTGCTTTTGCCTTCTCTTCTTCTGGACTAGTGCAAGATCCTACTCCTTTGCCTGAAATGTGCAAAAATTGGGCACAAACACTTTTGTGATTGCCACTCCAATGCAAACCAGACAATTTCACACAGTTTTTGTTGACCCCCTTGAACCCTTGCCACGCCTTACTCTCTCACAATATTTCCACAAATGAGTGTTAGGACTTCTCCTGTTTGACATGATTGGAAAGGGAAAATGAAACACAGAAAATTGAGAATATCCTTGTGAGAAAATTGTTGTCGAAACTTGTTGAAAACTTAGAACCTTCTCCCTTGCTGCTGTCAAAATATTCCCCTCAGAAAACCACCTCCTTTGTTACTCTTCAAAGCCCCTGTTAAGAGTGAGAATTCTCCTGCAAAATCTCCTCTCACTGTCCAAATTTGCAAAGTTAGAGAATAAAGGTGGGAGGTCATTTTAGGTCCAAATTTTTGTGGGGGAGAGTTTCCCTAGGGTTTAGGTGAGCGTCCCATGTTATTTTTACTTTTCTTTTGATAAGTTTTGGTGTTTTTTTATAATTTTATAATTATTTTTTTATTTTAACTGGTGGGCTTCCCTTGATTTAAGCTGGGGATCGTAGGGTGCATTCTTTGGCTGCTTTGGGGATCGGAGATACATCCCTGTCCTTTGTTTACATGCCATAAGGCATGGGGTGTGAACCTAGATAACACAATGGACAGCAAATGGCACTGTCCATGTGTGTTTCAACTTAAGGTTCCCGATATAAAGAATGATCACTGTTTTCTCTTGGTATATGAGTAGGCTGCATTGCATGCTATATATATATAGTTGTGGCTGCAGAGTGAAGAGAAACTGATATGCAACAATTGATATCTTCCCAATATCACATCTTTTGTAGATTATAAAGTAATGAATAAGTTTCTGCCATGTTCATTAATAATTGTTATCCATCACTACTAATTTTTAATGCAACATAAAAGGCTATTGTGTGACTTATAGATTATGTAATGCTTTACTTGAGCCATATCCTTAACTACCAATATATTTTAAATTTGAAATGCTACATTTATTACTTCAAAGGTCAAATCAGTAAATCAAGGANGGTTCTTGCAATGTTTTCCTCGGAAAAAATGGTAGGAGATATGAGTCAAAGTTTTATGGTAGATTCAAAATTTTGAAATCAAAATGTTCAAATCATAGTGCATGCAAAACATGCTTAATGGCATTTGGTCATAAATCAATAATACAAATAATAGTCTTTTGCATGTTTCACATCCTTTAGTTCCTAAATCAAAATGCTCTCCAAGTACTTGTCACTTATAAACTCTGATTCATTTATTAGGTTTGTAACTGTAGGCAACTCAAGAAGGCTATTTGTGTCAATCTCCTCATCCACACATATAACATAATTTGTTTAGTAGTCCCATTTCTTAGAAGGACCTTCCTTGTACCTTGGGTTTTTTTGAGCAAGAAGGTGAAGGGTACTATGAATGTATATTAGGTTTGTTGTCTTCTTAGATCCTAATTAGTTCCTCTTCATTGTGTTGATGCTAGTGGTAGCATTAGATAGGTATTTCCGCACAGGTATGTGTCTAGATGTGTGGAAATCGTCCAAAGCCTTTTACCTTGGTAGCTTTACTTTAATTAAAGGAATTATTAAAGTAAAATGCTTTTATTAATTAATTATGTAATTAGTTAATTGAGTTATTTATGGAATTCCTAAAAATAATTAACATGTTTCTAAATCTCAAGTGAAGTGAAAAGTAATCTCAACATGCAATCACTTTGGAGATTAGAAATAGATTATAACTCATGATTATAAAAGCAAGGCTAGGGTGAAGGAACAAGACACTTGATACTTGAGATTCTTGAGAGTAGAGGATTTACTTTTGAGAGGATTGGATCATGAAGGATTGTGATTCAAGATCTTGGATAGGTGGAGAAGGATTTCCATTTAGAGATCAGGTTAAGGAGAAGAGAGAACATAGGCAACAGAGGCGGGTTTCAGTCAGAGGAAGTCACAAGAGAGTGTCATGTCGTACGAAGCTTTCCGTTCACGTACGCGGGTTTCAGTGGAGACAGTTGCGTACATACGCGGGTTTGCTGAAGGAAATACATGTACACCTCGAAAAGTGTGCAGTTCTGGGCCGTACAACAGGTTAGACTTTGCTAGGTTCGTCTGCAGTTGTATTTCTCAGTGGGCCATTATCCCTGTTACGGGAGCCTTGATTTTAGGATAATAAAATCATTCTCAGCACTGGTTTTCTCTTCAAGGTTTTTCCAGGGGTATCTACCCAAAAATATTGATGTTTATGTGTGCATGATTTGGCTTCTGCTAGATTCATTGAGTTGAATATTTCAATAGTGTATATTTTGTTGTGAGCTGCTAATATGATTGCAGAAGGAAATCACCGGATAACAAAGTACTTAGGTGTTGGAGTAAGATTTTCAACATGGTATCAGAGCAAGGTTGCTTTGGGAGGAAACAAAGTGCACGACGACAAATCTATTGGATCTGAGTGACCAAGAATTAGATCTAGTTCAGATCTAGGGTTACGTGAATAGATCTATTGGATTAGGAGTGCTGTGGTGGGTGCTTGAAGGACTAAGCACAAATCCACCATCTTTTGTAGCATATCTATCAAATCTGCAGGGGATCTTAGCAGATCTATGAACCAGTAGGAAGAAATCGAAGGACTGATTTCTGGGAAACAATTGTACTAAGGAAGAACTAAGATTTTGCAGGTGTTCGAAGATGTACGCGGGTCACATAAGAGACAATCGCGTACATACATGGGTCTCTTTAAGCACAGTTGCATACATACGTGGAATCTAGTGGTGACAGGCACGTACAAGTCTGTACAGGTCAGTATAGGGGCAGTTTCAATAGCCAGGGCAGATCAACAGGTCCAAGCAACATGCAACAACGTCTAGGCAGCAAAAAATTCTGTTGGGTGGCTTGCTAAGCAATGGCAGGAGGCTAGGCTACCAACAAGGAGATATTGGATAGGTGGAGAAAGACTTCCATCTAGAGATCTAAGCCACATAAGAGCACATAGGAGTAGAGTAGGGTTTTTTTCTCATGTGCTTGAGTCATCCACCTAGGAGCAAAGAAGGACTTTTTGCTCAAGTATTTGAGCCACAAAGGACAATGACTCAAGGGGATCTCGGATGGGTGAAGAAGTAATTTCGTCCACAGATCAGAGGATGACAATCTATTGGAGTCAGTGACTCATAGATAAAACAAAGAAGGAATTTTGTTCACAGATATCTTAGCACAAGATGAAGAAGGAATTTTCACCTAGAGATCTAATCAGTCCAAAGGAGGAGGAGGCAACAACAGGCAGATCTGGAACAAGGACAGATCTGGGCAGCAACAGGAAGGTCCAACAGATTGGAGCAGAGTTCCGGAGCTGTACACAGGTTTCAATAGCCCAAGGTACGTACATATGCAGGTTGCAGAAGGAACGGTCGTGTACATACGTGGGTTGCTGAAGTGATAGGTGTGTACATACACATGTTTCAGTAGCCAAGGGCGCGTACATATGTGAGCTATAGAAGGAATAGGCGCATACAACTTGTGCAGTTGCAGGTATAGGGTCGTACAGCAGTAGCAGAGGTGCTCGGTTGCAGGTGTTGGCTGTTTCTTAGTGGATAGAAAATACACTCAGAGTGAGATAGGAGATCTCATAGATTGGGTGGAGAAGGACCTTCATCCAAGTGTGTAGAGAAGGGTTCGAGGAAAGGAGCAAAGGGCCAACAAGGGAGATAACAACCAACAAGATCGAAGGACTGATCTTCAGGTAGGCTATTTGTTGCATTGTATTATTCCTTAGGTAGACCATTATTCCAGGAAGGGAGCCCAAGATTTTATATTATTAAAATCAACT
Source organism: Picea sitchensis (assembly GCA_010110895.2). Lineage (NCBI taxonomy): Eukaryota > Viridiplantae > Streptophyta > Pinopsida > Pinales > Pinaceae > Picea > Picea sitchensis. The sequence continues at coordinate 28,882 of SNQJ01S0177644.1, forward strand.
AGAGCTAGAAGTACGGGAGCTATTCAACAGTCTAACAGAGGACTCAAGGATCCATGTGGAGCTTGGTGATGATGCCAAGTATGCAATGAAGGGGAAGCGACCTACCGTGTTCTAATTTGAGTCAGGAGGTTCGTTGGATGCCCAAGATGTGCTTTACGTACTAGAACTGAAGAAAAACTTGCTCTCAGTTTCAGTTTTGGACGACTGAGGTTTTTCTGTTACTTTTCAGAGAGGGCAAGTACTCTATGTTCAAAGGGAGCTACCCCTAACACAACAATCAACATTGGTGTCAGAGAGGACATGTTATACAGATTGCAAGGCCAGCCTGTAAGAAGATCCAAGGGGATCTTGGATCATGGATCAATGTTAGTGATAGAGGACGAGGAGCAAGAGACTTCGAAGGGTGAACAATCGAAGGATGAGCAGAGTTCATAGACTTCGAGTGTGGGGAGTAAATCTTTAGAGGGGAAGGAGGAGTTAGCCCCTTCCAGTTCTTTCAGGAGACCGAGTTGGTACGAGATGACATTGATGGATGCTTAGGACCAGAAGGCTTCTAGGAGCACACTAAGGGAGAGCAAACCTTCGACGAAGTTTCTAAACTTCGTGGCATTGATATGTAGCATCATTGATTCTGATGCTTCTAGTATTCAGGAGCAACTGATCAATAGGGTTGGAGGGATGCCGGTATGCAGGATGATGTGTGTGACATTGTGCTAGAGTCGGAGGCAGAACGAGGTCCAGGTGGCTCTTCGGGAAATACCTTCCTCGCTAAGAGGCAATGTTGATGCTAGTGGTAGCATCAGACATGTATTTCCGCATAGGTCTACTTGTCTAGGCGTGTGGAAATCATCCAAAGGATTTTACCTTGGTAGCTTTACTTTAATTAAAGGAGTTATTAAAGTAAAGTGCTTTTATTAATTAATTATGTAATTAGTTAATTGAGTTATTTATGGAAATGCTAAAAGTAATTAACATGTTTCTAAATCTCAAGTGAAGTGAAAAGTAATCTCAACATGCAATCACTTTGGATATTAGAAATAGATTATAACTCACGATTATAAAAGCAAAGCTAGGGTGAAGGAATAAGACACTTAATACTTTGAGATTCTTGAGAGTAGAGGATTTAATTTTGAGAGAATTGGATCATGAAGGACTGTGATTCAAGATCTTGGATAGGTGGAGAAGGACTTCCATCTAGAGATCAGGTCAAGGAGAAGAGAGAACAAAAGCAGTGCAGGTGGGTTTCAGTTAGAGGAAGTCACAGGAGAGTGTCGTGTTGTACGGAGTTTGTCGTACGGTCTTTCCGTACATGTACATGGGTTTCAATGGAGATAGTCGCGTACATATGCGGGTTTGCTTAAGGAAAGTCGTGTACACCTCAAAAAACGTGCAGTTCTGGGCTGTACAATAGGTCAGACTTTGCTAAGTTTGTTTGTAGTTGTATTTCTCTCAATGGGCCATTATCCCTGTTACAGGAGCCCTGATTTTAGCATAATAAAATCATTATTAGCACTGGTTTTCCCTTTGGGGTTTTTCCAGGGGTATCTGTCAAAAAATATTGGTGTTTATGTGTGCATGATTTGGTTTCTAGTTTTGCTTCCGCTATATTAATTGAGTTGAATATTTCAGCAGTGTATTTTTGTTTTGTGAGCTGCTAATCTCATTGCAGAAGGAAATCACTAGATAACAAAGTACCTAGGTGTTGGAGTAAGATTTTCAACACATTGGACGTATAAAACTACAAGTGCTACAATTCTTCTCACAGGTCGAGGAATTGGCTACTTGTGGGAGTAGGCTTATAGAATTTTTTTGTATCTTTGGGGCATGTCCTCCATGAATTGTCTGCCAGTCTACCAGATCCTCTCCAAGATGCTTGTCACAGGCAACATCAATTGTGCCAAACTCACCTCATATAAAAATTAAGTATAATGACTTTGGATGATGATATTTTATCTCTTGAACTGGCAATATTTTGTATTGCAGTCATGAATCCCTTCATGATCGCTCTATCACCTGAAGGAGGCCTCTTGTTTGTTGAATATCACGGCATTTTGGATTCAAGGCATAAGTTGCCATATGAAGAGGCACATTCAATTTGTTCTGTTGTGCATGCATAGATTGTTCCTGTTGTGGAGTTGTGACCTCTCTTATTTGTAATGGTTTTACTCCTCCTACACATCAAGACACTATATAAATACTACATATCTCACATGATCTTGGGCTATATCCACAGTGATAATATTGCATATTGAAATCAATTACAGTTAACATTAGCACAAAAAATTATCATATCGAATCTTATGCCTTACCTTGATGGTAGTGTCCAGTGAAGATTGCCTCAATGACGTCCCCATGTCAGTGACAATAGTAGCACATAATGTCCCTTTCACTTTCCGTAGTTGTTGAAGAAAAATGCAGTATGAAGAAAATCTAGTAACATTAGGCTTAAGCAACTCCACTATAGCAAAATTTTGGTAAATACCATGTGATTCATGACAGTTGCATATAAGCATCCAGTTCTTTTGCCCAGCTTCAATTACCTTGACAATTAAATCCATTTTGCTAAGGTCCTTTTGTGCATTATTTAGTGAATGTATAACACATGGCTTCTAAATATCAGGCTTGTACTATTTTTGGACCATCAGCCCTACAACTTCACAAATGGGGGGTGTATTTGTGATAGCTTGCACAACATGAGATGGCCCACCTCCTCAATGGCCTCACATAATTGGTCAGCTAAGAAGACTACATTTTTCTCTTGACCAAAACGATCAATTGCCCTCAAAAAATAGGGATTGGGTGTTGAAGATACAATGGTGTTGAAAAGTGGACTGTTTCAGGGCATTGCTCAACCATCCATCTACACTCGGTGACGCCTGGAATAGGGTCGTCATCTTGCTCAAAAAATGGGGATCAAACTTCATGCAAGCAAAGACCTTGCTATAGCAAGATCAACACCTTCCCTACACTTGATATCTAACATTTCAATAAGTGAACCTGCCAAAGTTCTTGTCTTATGAGATGAGATTTCAATGTTTGAACTTAGAGGCATCATGGAGGACCCTGCAATAAAATTATTGTTATCATCAACAATATCTTGAGCATGAGCCTCCATTTGTTTCTTCACGGGATAGACTGGTGGAAGGAGGCAATAAGCTTTCAAGTTTCAACCCTTCCTTGCTGCTTCACTTGCTTTTGCCTTCTCTTCTTCTGGACTAGTGCAAGATCCTACTCCTTTGCCTGAAATGTGCAAAAATTGGGCACAAACACTTTTGTGATTGCCACTCCAATGCAAACCAGACAATTTCACACAGTTTTTGTTGACCCCCTTGAACCCTTGCCACGCCTTACTCTCTCACAATATTTCCACAAATGAGTGTTAGGACTTCTCCTGTTTGACATGATTGGAAAGGGAAAATGAAACACAGAAAATTGAGAATATCCTTGTGAGAAAATTGTTGTCGAAACTTGTTGAAAACTTAGAACCTTCTCCCTTGCTGCTGTCAAAATATTCCCCTCAGAAAACCACCTCCTTTGTTACTCTTCAAAGCCCCTGTTAAGAGTGAGAATTCTCCTGCAAAATCTCCTCTCACTGTCCAAATTTGCAAAGTTAGAGAATAAAGGTGGGAGGTCATTTTAGGTCCAAATTTTTGTGGGGGAGAGTTTCCCTAGGGTTTAGGTGAGCGTCCCATGTTATTTTTACTTTTCTTTTGATAAGTTTTGGTGTTTTTTTATAATTTTATAATTATTTTTTTATTTTAACTGGTGGGCTTCCCTTGATTTAAGCTGGGGATCGTAGGGTGCATTCTTTGGCTGCTTTGGGGATCGGAGATACATCCCTGTCCTTTGTTTACATGCCATAAGGCATGGGGTGTGAACCTAGATAACACAATGGACAGCAAATGGCACTGTCCATGTGTGTTTCAACTTAAGGTTCCCGATATAAAGAATGATCACTGTTTTCTCTTGGTATATGAGTAGGCTGCATTGCATGCTATATATATATAGTTGTGGCTGCAGAGTGAAGAGAAACTGATATGCAACAATTGATATCTTCCCAATATCACATCTTTTGTAGATTATAAAGTAATGAATAAGTTTCTGCCATGTTCATTAATAATTGTTATCCATCACTACTAATTTTTAATGCAACATAAAAGGCTATTGTGTGACTTATAGATTATGTAATGCTTTACTTGAGCCATATCCTTAACTACCAATATATTTTAAATTTGAAATGCTACATTTATTACTTCAAAGGTCAAATCAGTAAATCAAGGA
>SNQJ01S0177645.1:0-19784 GCA_010110895.2 Picea sitchensis
GATGTAAGCTCCAACTCTCTGAGGAGTTGACCATCTAGTCTTTTTCTCCCAGGTTCAATATGGTAACACTTATCTAAATCATTGGGTATGAATGAAGCTATAGGTTATTTTCTTGCATTAAATATATATCGGCTATCTATGTTTGCATTTTTCAAAATCCAAGAAATGGCGTCTGCACAAGGGAAAACTGTTGGATGTGCTGCAACTCTGAAAATTCCTGATTTTCTAATGTTCATAAACACCTAGAGCTCATGTGGTTCCCCCACCTTCGCAAATAAGTTTGATTTATTAAACATATAATATACTTCTCCCCATTTTAAGGTTTCTCCATATTTGTCTAGAAGTCCCAGTGTATCATCATATACGGTTTCGACACTTTCTGTCTCTACCATCTGTTGGGAACTGCCAGATGGATCAACACATGTTTCTTTCATCGCTATCTTTTTTAGTGGTGACATGTATGAACCTACAAATAGGATAAATTTAGAGTAGTTATTTGGAAATACAACTAAATGATCGGACAATTATAAGAATTATTGAAATCGTCAGGCCATGGCAAGCTACTCCTCACAAATGTCAGGTTAATAATAGACAATGCTCAGTGATATTTTGGGGTGAAACGCTTTTGAATCACCTTGGAAAGGCGAAATCGGAGCATAAGAAAACAACTTCCTTGACATAGTTTAGAAGAGTTAGTAACAACACCTCCAATTGTATCGGAGGATTTAGTAACAACTCCTTCGATCACATCAGAGAAGTTGTTAGTAACTTCTCCGATATGTATTCAAAAGGGGGTCAGCATCGTATAGAGGAGCTCAGAGCACTTACCAGGAACTCCTCTGATCGTATCGGAGGAGTTGAAAATAACTCCTCCGATATGATCGAAGGAGTTGTTTCCATTTGTTCTGAAAATGTGTGGAAGAGATAATTTCAACTCTTCCAAGCATATCAGAGAAGTTAGTAGTAACTTCTATAATATGCTCAGAGAGTTACTTTGAAAGTATTTGGTTTTGAAGTTAAGTTTTTTTGCAAACAAGGAGATCAATCTGGAGAACTACGAATAGCTTGGAGGAGTAAGAGGGAAACCTTAGGTCTTTCTTACATCAAAATATTTTTGCCTTGGACAAGTTTTGGGACTTGCAAGGGTTAAGTTCGAAGATTGGGGAGAAAGACCATCACGGTGAAGGGGGGAAAAGGCCAACTGGTTATGTATCTTGTAGACATAACAAATTTAGAATAAACATAAGGGTGGCAGAAAAGGGAAAGGTGTGGTCATGGAAAGGTGACAAAGAACCAAAAAAAGAGGGCCATCGATATAGGGCAAAGGGAACAATAAAAACTAAAACAAATACCTAAACCTAGCTTAAAAAAATAGAGAGAGAAAGGTAACCTTACTCGGACTATGCTGCCACATGTTGGATATGGATAGGGGAGATTTTCAAACGATGTTCAGATATGCATTTTTATCCTCGGCTTTTCTCGTTCAATTGAAAATGGTTGAATAATACTAAAATCAACCTCGTTCCGTTTTATAGCCAAATCGTTACTTATGAAATTTAATGAGGTGGTTGGGGTAGGTTTGATCGAAGGAGTTAAGAGAAATTTGTCCGATCAATTTAGAAGAGTTAGAGGTAAGTTTTCCTATCAGTTTGGAAGAGTTAGAAGTAACTCCTCCGAACATATCAGAAGAGTTAGAAGTAACTCCTCCGAACATATCAAAAGAGTTAGAAGTAACTCCTCCGATATGATCGAAGGAGTTTCCCCCAACTCTCACAAAATCGTTATGTATCAGAACAAAAGAAAGGAACTCTTCCGAACTTGTTTGGAGGAGTTTGAAGTAACTCCTCCGAACTATTCAGAGGAGTTGAAAATAAATTTTTTGATTTAAAATTTAGATTGCAACACTAAGTACTTGTTTTTTTTCCAAGTGAAACATGAATTACCAGAAGAATCTTTAGATGAAGAAGGGACTGATTAGGATTTATTTTAGGCTAAAAAATAAGGGGGATCCATTTTTTAGGGAAATAATAGAATAAAAAAGAAAAATGGAGGGTTGTAGTGCGTGTCACAACAAATGGCGACACACTGGGTGAAGCTTTGGATCTCTGTAAGATGATATCCACATATAATTTTTTAGGAAGAGTGCTCAATCACACAAAATCACAAGGAAGAAGAGATAGGTCCCATAACTTGCATATTTAAAATACTAAGGTGATTCAAAGAGGGGTGAGACCTATTCCAATTTAACATATTACTCTCAAATTTATATCCAAATCTCATGGTAAATGGATAAAAGGAGGATGTAGGTAGTAAAATAGAAACGAAACATCAATAATGCTAAGAATACAAGTCATAATGCATTTATCTAGTGTTTCTCTGCTGAGAACGAGCATCCATAGCCCCGATGGAGTCACCCTGGAGTCACAGGGAGACTGTCGACTTCTCCCTGAAGGTTTTGTAATCGAAAATTGCCCTGTCCAATTTTTTTTCTAATAAGGTAGGGGCTGTTAGCACTCTGTAAATTTTGTCAGTCTGATAGAAAAATGAAAGAGGTAACTGTTTCAACCAAATTTAGAGCTAGGCACTAGCCTGATCAACTTAGAGATGTCTCTCTCATGTCACTTGATATTTCTTTGGAAATTAGTGGTTAGATTCAATTTGTTTTGGGGTTTTTTATAAAGTTGTTGGAAAGGAAGGAGAGGGTCACTTTGGGATATGGATTCAAAATTACGAAAGTGAATGAAAAAAAAGATTGGCTGGTAGAAATATCTAGAGGATAAAGGATAAACGAGGCAATGAATTTGAGTTGTAAATTTGTATTTAAGCTGAGTGTAAGAAGAAGGATAAAACAAGTAACTGCATCAAAGAATTACTGGAATGAATTCTGAATTAGTTAGGAAGAAATTCACACAGTTTAAATTGCTTGAACCAAGAGCATCATAAGATGAATTCATAGATTTTAACTATCCAATTTTAACAAAATAAAGTGTAAATGGAATTAAAGAACACAAGAAATACATACAATAAAAGGAGACAAAACCCATATCATCACCATTAGAATCTTTTCATAGAGACTTCAAAAGATTCTGCATATGTATTCAATTCATCTCCAGAAAATTACAAAGTTCTCCTGCTACGAGGGCAAGCCCCTCTCGAGTAAGTCCAACCATTCATTTATCCTTTTGATAGTATATATAGATACATTACATAGGGAATTCAAAATGGATCATCTTTCCAGAAATTCCAAAAATAGACAGTGGCCACGGAAGGAGTAATGTACAACAACTGAGCTCCTATTTTCTAGGGAACATTACAATAAAAAAATGACATATTTTAGATTTTCACCCTGAATGCCACTTTTCTGCTATCATCACAAAGTTCCCTGAAAGATACTTAATTTAGCTTGAAACTTGTTTCAGGCTAGCAATCTCTTCCTTTAAGGTGTCAAGCCAAACAAGCTGGTTTTCTCCAACACTTTCAACCACTTCAGCTTTGACCTCTGTCTTCCATCGCTTTCTCCTTTTACCCTTGCTAGCTTGCATGCAAGACCCGTCTGCATATCCATTTATGATTAAATACTTCACAATAATATTTAATCTGATCTCTTCACCTGCTCCTAGTTCATCTGCAGGCTTCGTGTGAAATTTTGTTGCCAGTATTTGGGCATCAAGATTTTCTTTCTTCTTCATTGATAATTTTTCTAGATTATTTGAATATCCCAGTTCGTTGAAGGCCATTGGATCTGTCTTCTCCATTTCCTCTATTTTTTCCTGAAGCACGAGCTTATCTCTATTAACTGTGCAAGAATTAGATGAATTATTTGTTTTGTGGTTACCTCGATATGTAATAAAACATTAATCGCTCGAAACAAAGTAATGTCACCCATATTTCAAATGAAAGTTGTCATTGAGTGCCAATAATGGGCTACTGATGAAATTCCTTGCATGGATAACACCTTATCACGTTTGGACATTGATTTCAAATGATGAGCCTTCGAATCATTTTTTTGGCGGTGCTCACCCATCATCGCACAAACGAAAAGTACCCAAACAAGTGTCATGAGGTGATTTGACCGGCCATGAGATTTCCCTTTCCACATGAGACCCTTGGATTTGACATATTCAATGATATTTCGACACGTGACATCGGGGGTGTGATTGAGCGGTTTCATGCTCACCCGCTTTTCCCCCCGATATGCATCTGGTGGTGCCACATGCCCTCAAGATGAAACTGTGGTATTCCTATCATCTTTCTTTGGAAGGATTAACCAACGTGTTATTTCTTGGCTTGATACTCTCCACTATCGTTGATCAACAATTCCCACGATCCATGACCTGTTGGGTCCCATCGACTTCACACCTTTGTAGATTTAGCCCTGCTAGACATGAGGCTGTTTGCTAGTCTATCACTACTCTATACTGATTTAGCCTCCTGCTAAATCTCGAGACTTGGAGTCAAAAAAATTGTTTTAGTGATAACATGGGCTTCAACTGGGGATGCTATCCCCCCTACGAGGTAGCAAAGAACAACATACCTTGTTCCTTATCCATTGTAACTTCTCTCACAACTGGTGTGTGTCATACCTTGACCTATCACCAATGTCCGTTAAAAACCAAAGTTTGTATACCTCCCTCCTCTGGAGGCTGGACACACTGCTAATCATATGACTGAATACTTTATTTGGAGACCTAAACTAGAACATGCCTGATCCATGAGCTTAGTCGTGCCTACCTACCCTAACTATTCAAATGTACTTCTAATCAAGTGAAATAAAAATGCCAATACAACCATGCCAGGATTTTACCCACTGCTTGTTTTCTTGGCACATTCTTGCTCCTAAGCATGTTCACTGATAACCCATTCGAGAAGTTATATATGAATTTGAATATTAGAATTTCAAAAACATTGGGACTGTTTATTTTTTCTAGCAAAATTGCAAACGGATCTTCCAACACATGCATAAGGCCAAAACCATGTTTCACTTCTTCCACTGCATTCTTACTTCCATGCAATTTACCCTGTCAATTTCTATCAAGAGGCCGATAAATCTGCTGAGACTGCTGGAAGTAACAACCTCCTGAATCAAAAGACAACACTGGATGAAAAGACACCTCTGGTGTAAAACAATCCATATCTAATATTGACGTTGATTGACCATTATCTTCATCTCTGAGCTTACATTTCATCCTAAGCCTTAAATTTTGACTATTAGGATTTTCCATATAACATGCCATAGGGTCATGAAAACCATGAAAAATCATTTCTTCTTGATGAACAAAAACAGAAAGACAAGCCTCTTTCATAAGTGTTTGTTGTTCGTGCTCTATTCCTTATGTTCTGAGAACATTTCCAATTGAAATGACAACAATAGGTTTATCTACTCTTCCACGCATATCAACAAAAACATTCATACATCCTTGAACATCTTTAGATAGGACAACTAAATTATGTGTACCAGGACTATCCTCTTGTTCATCAAACAATTCTGGTTTCGTCTTATTAACCTTCTGGAAATTTGCTTGAGGACTATCATTTTGGCTTATAGATGAATGAAGGGGAATAAGTTCCCGTTCATAATATTCTTGCAAATGTGGAAAGCTAATAGCATGAACTATTTCACATTCCAGAGTTCTCATGGATGATTTATTAAAACCATGATTTTCAGGTGAATCAAATAAAACAACTACCTCTTCATTATCATTTTGTATTTCTGATTGGAAAGTGGCATACACTGTTTTGTTGATTTCCTGAAACTCTATGTAACTTGTTTGTTCATTGCTTGAAGTCTCCATATATGCAATTTCAGAATCCTCATCTCTGCCTAAGCCACTTAGAATTTGAACAATCACACCATTCATAGGGGAAGAAAGACAACTTTGAAACACTTTGTCTTGCTGGAAATCTTGTTGTATATTTTCATTAAGTCCAGGAGAAGGAAAATGACCTTTAACAACAATTTCTTGATCAACTTCATCTTCATTTTCAAGTTGGTATTTAAGCACAGGTTGCAAATTTGAACTAAAATAACCTTCCATGTAATCAACCACATGATCATTAAATTCATGTGTAGGTTGTTGATCTTCCTCACTGACAACAATTTACTCATGTAAAGCAGTGCCATTGCAGTCAGAATTTCCTGCTTCCTTTGTTACATCATGTTTTTTTTTCAACAATTCAAAGGAAGAAAAAGATAATGGAAGATGGTTTTCATTTGAAATTCCACTGTATTCTGAATATTCAACATCACATCCAGAGGCTTTCTGATTTGAAACATTATAAACATTTTTCTTCAACGATTTGAAAGAAGAAAAACTCAGTGGCAAGGTTCTTTCACCTGATTCAAAACCTTCTTCATTTTCTTCACTGTTGTCATATGCACAATTTTCAATTTCTTTGGTTTTCTAAATACACTCATTTTCAAGTTCATCTTCGACCAATGGCTGCAGTTTGGAACTGACAAGACCTTCTACATAATAAGTGACGGGGTCATCAAACACATGAGAATATTGCAAAAATTTCTTGTCAATTTGTTCCAGTGAATCAATGTGATTTGGAATCAACACACATTCCTTTGCTTCAATGATGATCTTAGAATTTTCTTTCAACAATTTAAATGAAGAAAATAATAAAGGTAAATAATTCCCTTTAGTTGATTTAGTACTTTCTTCTTTGTAACCGTGACATGTAGGATGATTAATTTCATAACACTGCTGAAAAATAATATTTTCTGATAGAGGAATTGCAGTTGGCTATTCTGGGAGGTCATCATCATATTCATTGTATATAAGCAAATCAACAACATATGAAATATTGTATGACAAGAAAAAACTTGGGACATCAACCTGTTCCTCAACAAAATGATTTGCAAACTCATCTTCTTGACTATCCACAAATGAATATATGAAACAATCAGCTCCATGCTTGTCACGAGGAGTATCAGAAACTACATTATAAGTACCCTCTCTTTCAATAAGTGGGATACAATCCTTTTCAAAATCATTTACATTCAAAACTTCAAGATAACCTATGATATCATCAATTTTATGCTTAAGATTCCACTCAAGTGTCCTTTGTTCATATTCATTCTCATGTCCTGGAACACCCAACCCTTCACTTCAAATTTGTTCACATGCTAGGATATTGTGTTGAATCTCCTGAGAATGATTGAACAATTGTTGTAAGGTCTCAGGTGTTCTTTCCATCAGGAGGAAAGACAAATCTGGGTGAAGAGTAGTGGCATACTGGAGCATGGTAGCAGCTTCAGTGGGTTGAATTTCTTTGGGCAACTCATAATAAATACTGGAAAACCTTCTACTGGATGTGGAAATGGTCTCATTTCTTTGCCTTTTCAAGGCATAGAATTATGTAATCTGTAGGTCTAGAGATTTCTTCTTACCCCAAAAATTAAAAAAAAACACTCTTCAATTCTTCCCATGAGCTAATGGTCCCTAGTTACAAATGTTTAAACCATTCTTTGGTATCTCCTTTCAAGGATTAAGAGAAATCCCTCATACAAACATCGTCATGGTCTATCTCAAACAAATCTATAAAATGGTTGAATTCTTGGATGTGTTTTTCAGCTGTGATGGCACCAAGTTCTCCATCAAACACATGCAGGTATTCATTGTGATTTGGAGGAAAACCACGAAGGATGTGGGGTAGTTTCAAGGGTCTGTATCTGTGATGGGTATTGGAGGGTGTTGAATCAAGTACATGAGGCGAAATATAAGCCTTTAATTCATGAGGCTTATCAACTTGGTTGGGGTTATCATATGGCTCAGATGGGATATTTTGATCAAAATAAGTGATGAACTGAGGGGATATCTGTATAATTTTAAGAGGAGGATATACAATTTCAAGATTGTCATGATCATCATTTGCATGCAGTAGGTGAAGAAAAAATTGTTTAGCATGTTCAGGAAAGGACCAAAGGTAATTTACAACAAAAAATATAATGTCTTGGAAAAAACCCAATTTTAAGTACTTGTTTTATTCCATGATGCCTTTTCATACCTCTGTCAAGGGATCTCATCTTCGGACAATGGAGTCGCCAATGATGTTTTGGAAGCTGGATTTTGTGTTGAGAGTGAAGTCGCCAGTTAAAATTAAAATTTCTGGATTCTTCTACCAGTGGAATCACCTTCAAACTGAATTTTTGATGTGTGGAGTCACCACAACAGGAATACAACCAATATGTGCCTAAGTTTCTGCTTCTCTCAGAGCTTAGAACTCAACCATGTCATTCTTTCCTAGGGAAAATGTTTGAATTTCATCCCCAACAATGGTGCCAGAATGTTAGCACTCTGTAAATTTTGTCCAGCTGATAGACAAATGAGAGAGGTAACTATTTCAAAAAAAATTAGAGCTAGGCACTAGCCTGCTCAACTCAGAGAGCGATCTCTCATGTCACTTGATGTTTCTTTATAAATCAGTGGCTAGATTCAGTTTGTTTCGGGGGTTTTTATAAAAATGTTGGCAAGGAAGGGGAGGGTCACTTTGGGCTATGGAGTCAAAATTATGAAAGTGAATGAAAACAATGACTGACTGGTAGAAATCTCCAGAGGATAAAGGCTAAATGAGGCAATGAATCTGAGTTGTAAATTCATATTTAAGCCGAGTGTAAGAAGAAGGAGAAACAAGTAACCGCATCAGAGAATTTCTGGAATGAATTCTGAATTAGTTAGGAAGAGATTTACATAGTTTAAATTGCTTAAACCGAGAGCATCATAAGATGAGTCTGAGATTTTAACTATCCAATTTTAACATAAGACAATGTAAATGGAATTAAATAACACATGAAATACATACAATAAAAGGAGACAAAACCCATATCATCACCATTAGAATCTTTTCATAGAGACTTCAAAAGCTTCTGCATATGTATTCAATTCAGCTCCATAAAATTACAAAGTTCTCCTGCTACGAGGGTAGGCCCCTCTTCGGTAAGTCCAACCATTCATTTATCCTTTTGATAGTATATATAGATACATTACATTGGGAGTTCAAAACGGATCATCTTCTTCGAAATTCCAAAAATAGACAGTGGCCATGGAAGGAGTAACGTACAACAACTGAGCTCCTATTTTCTAGGGAATGTTACAATAAAAAACTAACATATTCAATATTTTCACCCTGAATTCCACTTATTTTCTATCATCACAAAGTGCCCTAAAAGAGAATTATTTTAGCTTGAAACCTATTTCTGGCTAGCAATCTCTTCCTTTAAGGTGTCAAGCCAAGCAGGCTGGTTTTCTCCAACACTTTCAACCACTTCAACTTTGACCTCTGTCTTCCGTCGCTTGCTCCTTTTACCCTTGCCATGTTTCGTGCAGGACCCATCTACATATCCATTTATGATTAAATCCTTCATGATAAGATTTAATCTTATCTCTTCACCTGCTCCTGGTTCATCTGCAGGCTTTGTGTGAAGTTTTGTTGCCAGTATTCAGGCAACAAGCTCTTCTTTCTTCTTCATTGATAATTTTGCCAGATTATTTGAATATCCCAGTTCATTTAAGGCTGCTGGATATGTATTCTTCATTTCCTCTATTTTGCCCGGAAGCACGAGCTTATCTCTCTTAACTGTGAAATAATTAGAGGAATAATTTGTTTTGCGGTTACCCCGTTCTGTAATAAAACGTTAATCACCCGAAAGAAAGTAATGTCACCCATGTTTTGAATGACAGTCATCATTGAGTGTCAATCATGGGATACTGACGAAATTCCTTGCAAGGATAACGACTTATCACTTTCGATCATCGTTTTCAAATGATGAGCCTTTGAATCAGTTTTTTTGCGGCGCTCACCCGACATCGCACGGACGAAAAGTACCCAAACAAGTGTCCTGAGGTGATTTGACCGGCCGTCAACTTTCCCTTTCCACATGCGACCCCTGGATTTGACATATCAAGGTGTGATTGAGAGGTTTCATGCTCACCCACTTTTCCCCCCGATATGCATCTGGTGGTGCCACGTGCCTTCAAGACAAAACCGTGGCATTCCTATCGGCCCACTTTCGAAGGATTAACCTCCGTGTTAGTTCTTGGTCTGATACACTCGATGACCATTGATCGACAGTGCCCACGAACCACGACCCATCGGGTCCCATCAACTTCACACCTCCGCTATATTTAGCCCCGTCCGCTAGATGTGACTCTCTCTTCTAGTCTATCGCTCCTCTATAATGATTTAGCCTCCTGCTAAATCCCGAGACTTGGGGTCCAATTTTTTTTTATAGTGATAACATGGGCTCCAACTGGGGATGCTATCCTCCTTGCGAGGTAGAAAAGAACAACATAACTTGTGCCTTATCCATTATAACTTCTTTCACAATTGGTGTGTGCCGTACCTTGACCTGTCACCAACATCCGTTGAAAACCAAAGTTTGCATACCGCCCTCCTCTAGAGGCTGGACACACTGCTAATCATATGACTGAACACTTTATTTGGAGACCTAAACTAGAACATGCCCGATCCACGAGCTTATTCACACCTACCTACCCTAAGTACTCAAATGTATTGCCAGTCAAGTGAAATCAAAATGCCAATGAAACCATGCCAACATTTTACCCACTGCTTGTTTTCTTTTCACATGCTTGCTCCTAAGCCTGTTCACTGATAACCCATTCGAGAAGTTATATATGAATTTGAATCTTAGAATTTCAAAAACATTGGGACTGTTAATTATTTTTTCTAGCAAAATTGAAAATGGATCTTCCAACACATGCATGACCAAAACCATGTTTCACTTCTTCCACTACATTCTGACTTCCATGCGATTTACCCTGTCAATTTCCATCAAGAGGTCGATAAATCTACTGAGACTGCTGGAAGTAGCAACCTCCTGAATCAGAAGACAACACTGGATGAAAAGACACCTCTGGTGTAAAACAATCCATATCTAATATTGACGTTGATTGACCATTATCTTCATCTTTGAGCTTACATTTCATCCTAAGACTTAAATTTTGACTATTAGGATTTTCCATATAACATGCCACAGGGTCATGAAAACCATGAAAAATCATTTCTTCTTGATGAGAAAAAACAGAGAGACAAGCCTCTTTCATAAGTGTTTGTTGTTCGTGCTTTATTCCTTCTGTTCTGAGAAAATTTCCAAATGAAATGAAAGCAATAGGTTTGTCTACTCTTCCACGCATATCAAAAAAAAAATTCATACATCCTTGAACATCTTCAGATATGACAACCAGATTATGTGTACTAGGACTATCCTCTTGTTCATCAAACAATTCTGGTTTGGTTTTATTAACTTTCTGGAAATGTTCTTGAGGAATGTCATTTTGGCTTACAAATGAATGAAGGGGAATAAGTTCATGTTCATAATATTCTTTCAAATGTGGAAAGCTAACAACATGAACTATTTCACATTCCAGAGTTCTCATGGATGCTTTATAAAAACCATGATTTTCAGGTGAATCAAATAAAACAACTGCCTCTTCATTATCTTTCTGTATTTCTGATTGGAAAGTGGCATACACTGTTTTATTGCTTTCTTGAAACTCTATGTAATTTGTTTGTTCATTTCTTGAAGTATCCATAGATGGAGTTTCAGAATCCTCATTTCTACGTAGGCCACTTAGAATTTGAAGAATCACATCATTCATAGGGGAAGAAAGACAACTTTGAAACACTTTGTCTTGCTGGAAATCTTGCTGTATATTTTCATTAAGTTTAGGAGAAGGAAAATGAACTTTAACAACAATTTCTTGATCAACTTCATCTTCATTTTCAAGCTGGTAGTTGAGCATAGGCTGCAAATATGAACTAAAATAACCTTCTATGTAATCAACCACATGATCATTAAATGCATGTGTAGGTTTTTGATCTTCCTCACTGACAACAATTTTCTCATGTAAAACAATGACATTGCAGTCAGACTTTCCTGCTTCCTTTGTTACCTTATGATTTTCTTTCAACAATTCAAAAGAAGGAAAACATAATGGAAGATGGTTTTCATTTGCAAGTCCACTGTATTCTGAATATTCAACATCACGTCTGGAGGATTTCTGATTTGAAACATTATAAACATTTTGCTTCAGCGATTTGAAAGAAGAAAAACATAGTGGCAAGGTTCTTTCACTTGATTCAAAACCTTCTTCATTTTCTTCATTGTTGTCATATGCACAATTTTCAATTTATTTGGTTTTTTGAATACACTCATTTTCAAGTTCATCTTCGACCAATGGCTACAATTTGGAATTGACAAGACCTTCTGCATAATAAGTGACAGGTTCATCAAACACATGAGAAGATTGCTGCAATTTCTTGTCAATTTGTTTTAGTGAATCGGTGTGATTTGACATCAACACACATTCCTTTGCTTCAATGATGATCTTAGAATTTTATTTCAACAATTTAAATGAAGAAAATAATAAAGGTAAAGAATTCCCTTCAGTTGATTCAATACTTTCTTCTTTGTAACTGTGACATGTAGGCTAATTGCTTTCATTACAATATTGAAAAAGAATATTTTCTGATAGAGGAAATGTAGTTGGCTATTCTGGGAGGTCATCATCATAATCATCATCATATTCATTGTATATAGGCAAATCAACAACATCTGTAATATTGTCTGACAAGGAAAAACTTGGGACATCAACCTGTTCCTCAACAAACTGATTTGCAAACTCATCTTCTTGACTATCCAAAAATGAATATATGAAACAATCAACTCCATGCTTTTCATGGGGTGTATCATAAACTACATAAGTACCCTCTCTTTCAATAAGTGGGATACAATCCTTTGCAAAATCATTTACATTCAAAACTTCAAGAGGAGCTATGATATCACCAATTTTATGCTCAATATTCTAGTCAAATGTCCTTTGTTCATATTCATTCTCATGTCCTAGAACACCCAACCCTTCACTTCGAATTTTTTCACATGCTAGGATATTGTGTTGAATCTCCTAAGCATCATCGAACATTTTCTCTAAGATCTCAGGTCTTCTTTCCATCAGGAGGAAAGACAAATCTGGGTGAAGAGTAGTGTCATACTGGAGCATGGAAACAACTTTAGTGGGTTGAATTTCTTTGGGTAGATCATAATAAATACTGGAAAACCTTCTACTAAATGTGGAAATGGTCTCATTGCTTTTCCTTTTCAAGGCATATAATTTTGTAAGCTGTAGGTATTAATATTTCTTCTTACCCCATAACTTTGAAAAAACACTCTTCAATTCTTCCCATGAGATAATGGTCCATGGTTGCAAATGTTTAAACCATTCTTTGGTATCTCCTTTCAAGGATTGAGATAAATCCCTCATACAAACATCGTCATGGTTAATCTCAAACAAATCTATAAAATGGTCAAATTCTTGGATGTGTTTTTCAATTGTGATGGCACCAAGTTCTCCATCAAACACATGCAGGTTTCACAGTGCTTTGGAGGAAAATCATGAAGGATGTGGGGTAGTTTCAAGGGTTTGTATTGGTGTTGGGTCTTGGAGGGTGTTGGATCAAGTACACGAGGCGACATATCAGCCTTGGCTTCATGCGGCTTATCAACTTGGTTGGGGTTATCATATGGCTTAGATGGGAGATTTTGATCAAAATCAATGATGAACTAAGGGGATATCTGTACAATTTTAAGAGGAGGATATACAATTTCAATATTGTCATGATCATCATTTGCATGCAATAGGTGAATACAAATTTGTTTAGCATGTTCAGGAAAGGACCAGAAGTAATTTACAACAAAAAATATAATGTCTTGGAAAAAAACCCAATTTTAAGTACTTGTTTTCTTCCATGATGCCTTTTCATACCTCTGTCAAGGGATCTCATTTTCGGACAGTGGAGTCGCCAATGATGTTTTGGAAGCTGGATTATGCATTGAGAGTGGAGTCACTAGTTAAAATTGAAATTTCTGGGTTCTTCTACCAGTGGAATCACCTTCAAACTGATTTTTTGATGTGTGGAGTCACCAGAATAGGAATACAACCAATATGTGCCTAAGTGTCCGCTGCTCTCAGACCTTAGAACTCAACCATGTCATTCTTTCCCAGGGGAAAATTTTCAATTTCATCCCCGACAACGACGCCAAAATGTTAGCACTTTGTAAATTTTTTTCGGCTGATAGACAAACACTAGAGGTAACTATTTCAACTAAATTTAGAGCTAGGCACTAGCCTACTCAACTCAGAGAGGGATCTCTCATGTCACTTGATATTTCTTTGGAAATCAATGGCTAGATTCAGTTTGTTTGGGGGTTTTTATAAAGTTGCTGGCAAGGAAGGGGAGGGTCACTTTGGGCTATGGAGTCAAAATTCCGAAAGTGAATGAAAACAATGATTGGCTGGTAGAAATATACAGAGGATAAAGGCTAAATGAGGCAATGAATCTGAGTTGTAAATTCGTATTTAAGCTGAGTGTAAGAAGAAGGAGAAAACAATTAACT
Organism: Picea sitchensis; assembly: GCA_010110895.2. Taxonomy (NCBI): domain Eukaryota; kingdom Viridiplantae; phylum Streptophyta; class Pinopsida; order Pinales; family Pinaceae; genus Picea; species Picea sitchensis. Next base: position 14,420 of record SNQJ01S0177645.1, read on the forward strand.
ACATCAGAGCATTACTGGAATGAATTCTGAATTAGTTAGGAAGAAATTTACACAGTTTAAATTGCTTAAACCGAGAGCATCATAAGATGAATTCTAAGATTTTAACTATCCAATTTTAACGAAAGATAGTGTAAATTGAATAAGAGAACAAAATAAATACATACAATCAAAGGAGACAAAACCCATATCATCACCATTAGAATATTTTCATAGAGACTTCAAAAGATTCTGCATATCTATTCAATTCAGGTCCAAAAAATTACAAATTTCTCCTGCTACGAGGGCAGACCCCTCTCCGGTAAGTTCAACCATTCATTTATCCTTTTGATAGTGTATATAGATACATTACATAGGGAATTCAAAATGGATCATATTCCCTAAAATTCCAAAAATAGACAGTGTCCATGGAAGGAGTAACGTACAAGAACTGAGCTCCTATTTTCTAGGGAACGTTACAATAAAAAACTGAAATATTTGAGATTTTCACCCTGAACGCCACTTGTCTGCTATCATCACAAATTTCCCTGAAAGATACTTAATTTAGCTTGAAACCTTTTTCAGGATAGCAATATATTCCTTTAAGGTGTCAATCCAAGCAGGTTGGTTTTCTCCAACACTTTGAACCACTTCATCTTTGACCTCTGTCTTTCGTCGCTTGCTCCTTTTACCCTTTCCAGCTTGCATGCATGACCCATCTGCATATTCATTTATGATTAAATCCTTCATGATAGGATTTAATCTGATCACTTCACCTACTCCTGTTTCATCTGCAAGCTTCGTGTGAAATTTTGTTGCCAGTATTCGGGCAACAATCTTTTCTTTCTTCTTCATTGATAATTTTGCGAGATTATTTGAATATCCCAGTTCGTTGAAGGCCGTTGGATCTTTCTTCTTCATTTCCTCTATTTTTCTAGAAGCACGATATTATCTCTCTTAACTGTGCAATAATTAGACGTATGATTTATTTTGCGGTTACCTTGTTCTGTAATAAAACGTTAATCTCCTGAAACAAAGTAATGTCACCGATGTTTTGAATGACAGTTGTCATTGAGTGCCGATCATGGGCTACTGACGAAATTCCTTGCAAGGATAACAAATTATCACGTTCGATCATCGATTTCAAATGATGATCCTTCTAATCAGTTTTTCCTGCTAAATCACGAGACTTGGAGTCCAAAAATTTGTTATAGTGATAACATGGGCCAAGCCAAAGCTGTTGAAATTTTGAATGTTTCCCTTTATCTTCATGTGGCTTGTACCATTTTATGACTAAGTCCCCAACTTGGAAATATTTCTCACCTGCATATTTCTTATCAAACCAACTGTTAACTATTTGTTGGTGAGATTAAAAATTGGTTTTGATTTTGTCATGTGTTTCCTCAAGGTTCAACAAAGTATTGATATGACTTTGGATGACATGGAATTATCTGCCTCGATACTGTTGTGTAAGTTGGAGGGAAGGTAGGTAGATGTTTGAAGGTAAAACAACTTCTTTTCCATACACAAGAAAGTAAGACGAGGTTCTTATGGAGGCTTTGGGAGTGTCATGATCCACCAAGAGAGCATTTTGTAATGCATTATGCCAATTTCGTATAAGGATACAAATGATATTTCTGTTTGTGGATTTTTCCAGGCCGTTTCCTTGGGGATAGTAATTGGCTGGATATTTTAAAATAATCCCCTTTTCCAATGCATACTCCGATAATTTCAAAGATGAGAAGTAAGTAGCATTATCAAATACTAAAGAATTAGGAATGCCAAACCTCTTGATAATGTGTCGCTCAAGAAAATTTATTATTACTTCCTCATTCACTTTGACTAAAGGTATTTCTTCAATCCAACATGTGAAATAATAAGTTGTGGTCAGAATATACCTATGTTGTTTGGATGAATGAGGATTTATCTCACCAATGATATGTAGGCCACACTACTCGAAGGATTCCTCCACTGCTATAGGTTGAAGAGGAAGAGAAACTTTACGTTCCCTGCCCACAAATTTTTGACATGCTTCACAACTTCTTGAGTATGCGTGAGCATCCTTGAAGAGTGTGGGACAATAGTATCCTGCTCTCAAAACTTTGTGAGCTGTCGTGTCTCCTAATAAATGACCATTATCTGGTCCATCATGCATATCTTTTAGGACCTTATCAACATCTTGGATTTCGAGGCATCTGAGTAACACTCCATCGTAATTATTTATGAACAAGAAGCCATGTAATAATTGATACTGTAAATATTTCATCCACAACGTTCTTTTTTTCTACGCATTGAGATGGTCCATATTAGTGCCATGCTGCAGATAATATTTAAGATCATTGTAACATGATCCTTCAATGGCTGGAACATATGGAACCTGGTGAGTTTACATTATCAATTCATCTTGCCAACCATCCTCCTCTTATTCTTCAACGTCATCTCCTTGTGTCACTAATTTACACAAGCATTGACCTTTCACGATGTTGGATGGATTTAATTCGAGGTCATACTCTTGTAGAGATGTCATCCAATTCCCTCATCTTTCACCAAATTCCTTTTGAACGAACAAGGACCTTACTTCTGGGTGTGGGACAATGAATTTAGTGTGATTTTTTAGGATATAAGGTCTGAACTGCTTGATTTCTTTATGAACAACGAAGGCTTGCTTGTCCACCGGAGGATAAGTCAGTTCAACACCTTGCAACCTAGTTCTCATAAACGCGATCATAGGGCATTCATCTCCTTGTTCATCATTTTGTGTGAGCACTGTTGCTAACGAATGATTAAACACAAATGTATATAGCAAGAAATCTTTGGAAAAATCAAGACTCCAAAGAGATGGTGCATTGGATATAGAGGTTTTAATGTTTGCGAATGCTTCCTTTTCCAATGGTGTCCTTTTGAACTGCACATCCTTTTTAATCATCTTTTGTAAAGGTTTCACAATTTCAGCAAAATCTTGAACAAATCTTCTTACGGAATTGATTTTTTTGAAAAGGGATTGCATGGATCTCTTGCTGTGGGAGCAATATGTAGAATGGAACTCATTCTCTCTAGATCCACCGAAATCCCATCTTTGGAAATAACGTGTCCTAATAAAATACCTTATGAAAAAATGAATATAGTTTTCCTTGGATTAAGAGAAATCCCATATTTTCTGCAACGTTTGAAAATCTGTCTCACATGTTTTGGGTGGTCTTCTCTTTTTTTAGAATAAATGGTGGCGTCATCAAGGGTAAAACACCATGCTTTGACTGATTAATCCTTTGAAAGAAATTACCATCGCCCTTTGAAAGGTAGCTCCTACGTTCATGTAATATTCTAGATTTAACATAGTATGCAAAACAAAAATATTTAGCAAGCAATGACAGAACAACAATAATGTAACTAGATCAATATCAGAATAATACCACAATAACACCAAAAAGAGAACCTTTATTACTGATAGCAATGTTCACTTGCCTCTTCGAGGAGGAAACCTCCAACATAGCATATCTCTATGACAATAATCTCCAAGACACAACTTCTCATACCCTCTACTCCTATTTATACTAAATCTATCTATCCAAAAGAACAATATAGAAGAAGATCCTTATAGAAGTGGAAACTTTTATTAGGTCTTCTTACATTTGAATTATTCTTCCTTATTGCTAGGCATTATTAATATTGGCCTTTATTACATGGAAATATATTATTCTACCTATGTGAGGGGTTAGGCACGTTAGATCCCTAACATTCCCTCTCCCTCAAAAACAACCTTGTCCTCAAGGCTTGAGATGAGGAAATTTTTGCAGAATGGTAGCTAGTTCCCAAGTGACATTTGTTGGAGTTGTATATTTCCACTGGACTAACACTTACTTGATGGTGTGACAACACTCACATTGGTCCAAAAATGCTTGTGGTTGCAACTAGATGGAGCCTTCTTCATCCAACTCAGGAAGGATGGTTAGAGTTTGGCACTTAGTTCCAATCACCTTCTTTAAGTAGGAGACATGAAAAAAAATACGGAGCTTAGAATGATTGGGAAAATATAGCTGGTAGGCCACCTATCCCACATGCTTGAGAATGGTATAAGGACCATAAATATTGGGCACTGATTTTTTACAATGGTCGACCTTGAGTGAAGTTTTCTTATAAGGTTGTAGTCGAAGAAACACCTGGTCTCCTTCAACAAATTGACATTCAGAGTGACCTTGATCTGCCTATTGCTTCATGCGATTATGGGCCATGACTAAATTTGCTATGAGGGTATGAAGAATAACCTCTCAAACTGTAAGAGTTTGGTCAACTGCCTAGACCTTGGAGACACCTGGAAGGTATGAGAGAACTGAAGGTGGATTTTGTCCATATATTGCTTCAAAAGGAGTCATGCAAGTAGCTGTATGGTAAGAAGTGTTGTACCACCATTCAACTAGTGGTAACCATTAAGCCCACTGATTTTTCCTTTCAGATGGAAAACACCTCAGATATGTTTCCAAGCACTTGTCGAAAAATTTAATTTTGCCATCAATATGGGGATGATAAGCTGTGATGAGATGCAATTGGATGCCCTGTAGCCTGAACAATTCTTTCCAAAAATTGCTGGTGAAAGTGGTATCTTGATCATAAACAATAGAATGAGGCATGCCATGAAGCTTGAAGACATGATCCATGAAAATTTGAGCAACAATGGAGGCGGTAAATGGGTGTTGAAGAGAACATAAATGAAAATACTTGGAAAGACGATCAACAACCACGATGATGACTGACTTATTGCCCAATTTAAGTAAGCCCACAATAAAGTCCATAAATATATCCCTCTAGATGGCAGGTGGAATTGGAAGCGGTTGTAGTGTTCCAGAGCTTCGAATGTTTCTCCCTTGTTGAATTGAAAAACATCACAGTCTACCACAAAAGTGCGAACATCCTATTTCATACCATCCTAGAAAAAAGAACGTTTGACCCAGTCATAGGTTTTGGTAAACCCCGAGTGCTCAGCTGTGGGTGTAGCATGAAGCTCATAAAGTACCGTGGATTTAAGTTGTGACTGTTTAATTAAATACAAACGACCTTTGTAGTGAAGGTCATCATTGTACCAATAGTACCTTGGAGAAACTGGAGAATTGGCCTACAATTGTTGGATCAAATGTGAAATTTTGGGATCTTGTAGCCATTCCTAGCGAACAACTTGGAGACAATCTGGTACAATGAAGGAGTGGGAAAAAAAGGGCCCTTCATCTTCATATTTTCTTGAAAGAGCATCGACAACCACATTGCCTTTGGATTTCTTGTAAATGATCTCATAATCATATACAAATATCTTAGTCACCCATTTTTGTTGCTTCGGGGAAGAAGGGAATTGCTACAGAAAATACTTGAGGCTTTGATGATCTTTCTTAATTTGGAAGTG
>SNQJ01S0177646.1:0-19784 GCA_010110895.2 Picea sitchensis
AGATTAGTTGTAGGGCTTTGGAATAGGTGTGAAAGATAACTTTCCAAAGCTGCAAACAAAAATAGTATCTTGTGATAGGGAGAGTTAAATCCACTTACTACATTTTGTCCTAGGAAGCTCTTCTCACACACGGGTCAATCATGAGGCCGCATTAAGACTGACAAAGTTACTCACCCTACTTTTTTGGTCTTGGTGTAGAGATTGCGCGTATTATGGGGGTCGCTTGAAGGTATAGCCACAATTATGAGTGGAAGCCTTTCAAGTTGATTTCGTACTAGATACCCTGCCTTTGCGCGTGGATCGGATTGTTGACTATTTCCCCAGGAATTACTGTAGTAATTGGTAACCTTAGTGGTGTATCTCTCTAGGTTCTTTACACAAGATGACTGTGGAGGGGCAAGTCTTCATGGTACCTAGAATCAACGTTGACCAAACTCACTCATGCTCCTTGGAGGGTATACCCACGATTATGTGTGGGATCTTGCACCAAGGCGTAAGTTCGTTCAGTAGGTCGTCAATGTAACTTTTTCACCTACTCTATCTCATCCCTTTCTTACATTGTTCCTGCGACATTGGATTTCATCACCAACTAGTGTGCTCATTGTGAGAAGGCTTTATTTGCTTGCTTGCTTACTAGATTTTTAGCGTGTGCTGTTTGTTTTCCCTAGCAGACTCTAGATTGGATATTTATTTTATGGTGTCAGTTCCCAGAATGACCAATGAATGAACCCCTTTACTAGGGGAACCTTTTGTTTTTCCTTCTTATGGAAACATTGGTCCTCCTCACATCGCTACTTTGAGCCTTCCAGGTCTCACAATTGGATTACCGGTATGGTTGTTTTCCACTCAGGTAATCTCGAATGCAGTTAATGCTTCGGCTGTAAGCACTTCCCCCCAAGAGCATCAACCTCATTTTGATCCTTCACCTTCTTCACCAGTAAAGTCTTCTTCACCTTCTTTGCTTGCAAGGTCTCCTTTCGTTTCATCTTTTTTGTCGAGTGAAAGTTCTGAAGCTAGTAACCAGGTGACTAAGAAGAAGAAGAAAATAAAGATTAAGAAGAAGAAAGATAAACAAGGGTCAAAACCTACAACCACTGTTAAAGATGTTGGAAAAAAACCATATACTTTTACTCGTGCTGGGAGTGTTGATGATGTCAAGATCACCCAAATAACCTGTAAACCCAAGTACCCTTGCAAGCTTTGTAAGGGTAGCCATCTTCTTAAATATTTCCCTGGTCTATACAAGGTCATAGAAACATGGTCTACAACTCCTTTCCAGTCCATGTCGTCTGCCTCTGAACAACATGTTGATGACCTCCCATCAACTAGTCATGATATAGTTGGGAAGAAGAAAAGTAAAGTCAAGTTCCCGTGCATGTTATGCAAAGGGAGTCATCTAGATCAAATTTTCCCTCGTATGGACGAAGCCTCAAAATTCCTGGAAGACATGACTGTTTCACAGCCTCAAATTCCAGCTGCTTATTGCAAGCTTACTCTTGACCCACCTGTATTTGATGGAATGATTAATCCGGTGCCTCTATCGGTCAATCTGGTTGATCATGTCATCAATCTGGTTACGTCCTTAGTTGAACCAGTTGACAAAGTGGTCAATTCGATCCCATCCTCTGTCGATCCCACTCTCCTGTTAGAGAGTGTCACCCAAGTGGTCGATCCATTTCCACCTGTCGACCCCATTCTCCCCTTGGAGAATTCAACCCAAGTGGTCTATATGATCTCATCATCAGTCGATCCTACTCTCTCGCTAGAGAGAAAACCCAATACTTCCCATGTTTTTTTCATTGATACAGACTCTACCATAACGGGGGGTATTCCTCCTTCTCCTGTGCAACCTCCTCCAAGTAATGAGGCCATCCTTTTTAATTAGGGTGTGATAACTAGACCTCGTCTTCCCTCTCACATTCCTTTCCATATTACAACACAGGTTTGTGGTTGGGACGTTCATCAAATGTTGATAGATGAAGGTGCATCTATTAGTATTTTGTCCTCTTTTGCTTGGAAAGATTTGGGTTGTCCTCAGCTTGCCCTGGTTATACAGAATCTGTTAGCTTCTAACAGAAGAACCAGTCAACCTTTAGGGACCCTTCCTCAATTTCCTGTAACTTTGGGAGGGAAAATTGTCTTTATTGACGTCATGGTAGTCCAAGACCCTTTGGATTTCTCTTTACTCCTTGGAAGGGATTATGTCTATGCCATGAAAACTATTGTGTCCACTCTTTTTCGTGTGATATCTTTCCCTCACGATGGAAGAATTGTGACTATTGATCAAATTTCATTCATCGGTCCTGATTGGATTGCCTCCCTAAATGGTTCTTATATGCATATGGTATCGTCCCTGCCACATGTAAATTATGTGGCATTGTCTCCCATGACTTCAACTTCTGATGATTTAGATCCAGTAGTTGACATGGTGATCTCTTCGATCAGGATTTTAGAGCTTGATCTCCTTACCCCAATCACGACCCTCGACATGGTGTCCTTCCAGAGTGTGTTTCTTCTTTCGTGTGAAGATCTCTTTGAATCCATGACCAAGTTTTGTCCTTTGACATGGTGTCCTTCCAGAGCATTGTCCTGTTGGAAGCCACGATCAAGAAGAGTGTTGAGCACTGTTTTCTGATTTCAAGCTCGTTAAAAAATGAAACCAATTACGAGGACAATTTTTTCATATCTGTGGCAACCTCGTTAAAAAATGAAACAGAGGTTACGAGCATAGTTCTTGTTTCTATGTCAAGCTCGTTAAAAAATGAAATAGTTTTTCCCCCTCTCTATTTGGATCAAGTCCTTCGTCTAGTATTTGAAGCTTCATTTCATTCTCCTTTTCTGTTGGATGAAATGAAGCTTGGGGGGAGTTTTCCTCAACCTCTGGAATTTATGCTAAAGTTGAGCCACTAGCTTCTTAAGCTGGGGACTAAGTACCAACCATCCCTGGATAATGCATTGGGAAGTTCAAGCATAGTTTTTACTTTGGTTCAAGATTGTGTAAAAATGAAACCACCTACCTCAAGCATAGTTTTTCATTGGTTCAAGCTTGTGTAAAAATGAAACCAAGTTCAAGCATAGTTTTGATTAGTTTTTAAGCTTGTGTAAAAATAAAATCTATCCAAAGCATAGTTTTGTTTTATTTTAAAGCTTGCGTAAAAATGAAAACAATCCTGAGCTTAGTCTTTGTTCTTTCTCATGCTTGTAAATACATGAGAATAAGTTACCGAGCTTAGTATTTGTTCTTCCTCATGCTCGTAAATCAATGAGAATGTAACCGAGTATACTTTTATCACTTTTTCAGACTCGTAAAGGTTATACGAAAAAGGAAACAACTGGAGTTCCCTTTAAGCTCTTTTTAGGTTCTCTAAACATGAAAAGATTTTCGAGCGACCTTGTTCTTTTCATGCTCATTAAAGTATTTGAAGAAAACATCTCTTGAGTGATATTTTATCTCTTTTTCGGTCTCATTAGACTACTTTATGAAAAAGGAACTGAGAGAGTTCTCTTTAAGTGTTTTTCAGACTCTCAAAATATGAAAAACCCCTGAGTTGTCTATCCTTGGACTCGTTAAACAAACATCAAAAGACCGATATGGGACCGAACCAATCCTTCTTAGGGTTCATTAAACATACTCTGAGGGACTCAACTGAAGGATGAGCTTACATTTCAAGCATATGTTATCCTCCTCAAGATTGTGTAAAAATAAAGAGGTACTCGCCATAAATGGTTGGGAGAAATTTGGAAAGAATTGTGTCTAAACCTGTATTCCATGGAAGAGTCACTTTTGAACATGAAACCCTTTCACTCGCTTTGTGTCTAGGTTGGAAAATCCACTTGTCTCTTGATCATACTCCTTTAAGATTACAAATTGGTTTGTGATCCCAGTTGTTGAGTCATTTCTTCCAAGACAGTTGTCGTGTTGTCTATATGTTCAAAGAGAAATTAAACCTGGAAAGCCTTCTATTGCGTCGACCATTTCTATAGTCCTTAAAGCCTTCTATTGTGTCGGTCATCCCTGAGTCAGTCTTGAATCACTTGTTACTCTGATCTACATCAAATCTTGTTACTTGTTTCACATCATTTATGTGGTATAAATTAAGGCCCTCCTGTGACGAGTCTTTTCCTGTCGACTTCAACTCATTATCCAAGAATTAGACTTAGAAACTAATTGGTACATTGGAACTTGCATGCCTTAATGGCAGGTTTCCATGCTTTCGACAGTGGGTTTTCATTATTGAATCCTAATCGAGAGATTCCACCAAGTGTTCGACTTCAACTCATTAATTCACATTCGTTGGATTGTACTAGTGTACCTTGGGAGTCATTGACATTAATGGTGATTTCCATCGCACTTGTTAACGGTATTCATTAATGACCAGTAATCAAGTGGTTTCTACCATGTTTGACTTCAGCACATGTATTCGCATGGTTAGGCTTGTAGTATAGAGTGATAGATATTGAAGACCCTGGGTCTCCTCTTTTTGGTCTAGGTTGCGATGGAGTATGTATGATTTTTATTTAACACATATATACACAGTGTATTTATGGTGGCTATGTTCAAATTTGAGTCATATTGTCATGGATCCACAGTGTATGTTTGGTGGCCATGACCTGTCTTACTTGACATGGATATTTGTATGTCGTAATTTATTCTTTGAGACATTTGTATTATGAGTATGGAAATGCCTACCTCAGTGATGATATATTATTGTACTATATTTCTTTGTTTGTTGGCAGGTTTCCGACCGACTATTCCTTGTTCCTTACACACACTCGACAAAGTATTTCAGCTATCACTATGTTCTAACTTCATACTTTGGGGGGCTCTCTGTTACACATTATTTTCGTCATCCCTATGACTGTTAATGATGTAAACCTATTTTTTTCCTTTGGAGGGGTCAGTGGCCTGAGTTCCTAAAGAAGGAAGGGAGAAGAACTTTTCCTAAGAAAAGAAGTTGCATTTTCCTTTGTAAAAACCCTATAAAAAAGGAGGTTTGTAGCTTGCATTATAGCTAGGGTGTGAGAATTCATGATTCTTGCAGGCTGCATCATATCTAGGTCACGAGGGGTTCGCAATCTGCTCTATAGGTAGGGTGTGACAATGTTTACATGTGGGAAAAACAAGCATTTTCTTGAATCTTCTAGAAGGAGAAACTTCCATGGTGAGGTGGCATCCGAATGGTCTGGATCTTACTCACTTTCATGATTTAGTGGGATCATCCTAACCTCCTCACCTCATCCTCTTCATCTTATAAAAGGAGAGGAGCTCTCATGGAGAAGGGCTAACTTGGATTTGGCTTGGAATTATTAGCTTGGTTAGAGTGGCTTTCAGTTTTGCCTTCGTCAAGATAGATTGTGAATATTATCAAATCTATATTCTCAGAATTCTTAGAGTGGAAGTGTGTGGGGAACGAAGGAAATTTGGAAGGGACCTTACAACATCAAGGCCATGGTTGTAATCTCTCTTTCACATTTAATATGGTACAGTAATATGATTCTTTCCTATAAAACTTGTTGTGTTTTATTGTATGATTCCTTGATCACATACATAGGTTTATATTGAGTTTATTCTATTACTATCACTTTGGTTGGTTGCGTTCTTTTGCAGGTTCATGATTGTATGAGTGTTGGAATGGAGCTAGGATGGCGATGGCAAGAGGAAGCGACATTTAAACGGTATGTCACCTGTCCCTCTTTAGTTAGTAAATTCAATATCTAAAACTTAAGGAAAGCGTCATATTCTGGTATGTTTTGTTCTAGATATAGGTGGATCTAGGGATATCAGTTAGTGTCCACACCTACCGATATATTTGATAACACCTGCATGCAACATATGAGAGGAAGACGAGGGCTTCAAGAGCGGGAATAGAAGGAAACACTCCTATCCATATCAGTATTAGTGTGGAACCCATAAACCCATGCACGACTAATACACCAAGAAGAACACCACCATTTAGAAAACCAAATTTCGGGAGAAGGAAGACAACAATAAGTACATCTACACAAGAAGAAGAAAATGGGGGAGACAGTTCAGGAAGCATTAGTCAAGTATCTACATTGCCTGGAGGTAGTAGTTCATCATTCAGGATGGTAGGGCATGATCTCACCATCATATTACCATAATTCAAAGGAGAGGCATCGGAGAACCCTGAGAAGCACTTGTTTATTTTTGAAAAGATCTGGGAAGTGAAATAGATAACAGATGATGACACTAAACTTGCGCAGTTAGATATCACACTAAGAGATCACGCACGGGATTGGTACATGAGTTTAGCAGCAAACAGTCCCCCAGGAACAACCAAAACTATTGGAGATATCAAGAAGCTATTGATAAATGAATTCCAGAAGCTTAGTTTAGAGGATCAATACATGAATGAGATGATATAGATTAGACAGAAACCAATAGAATTTGTATAGGAAATCGACCATCGATTCAAACGATTGAAGGGAAAGCTAAAGTATGTCATGAAATATATGCAACATAGGCATATGTTCGTCAATTCACTCCTCCCACACTTGAAATACCCTTTAAGACAATAGAAGTTTCAAACAAAGGAAGAGGCTCTACATGCATCCCTACAATTGGAAGAGAACCAATATTAGAAGACATATCCAGGCATAGTGGATTTGAAGGAGGATCTGAAGAACTTAACATTCCATTTCAAACAGAACAAAGGTAAGGACAAAAGAGAAGTTTTTTGGTGTACCACATGTAGGAGAAAAGGACACCACAAGAACGAATGTCCAACATTCACGTAGTACATGGAAGCGGTAACTCCAAACCCATTTCCAACAGGAGGACTATGGTCTGAGATATGTAAGAAATAGGGGCATGATCCATATCACTTCCCAATGATGCAGAAGTACCAGACAATACCTAAGAGTTTATATTGCAACTTTTTCAAATCATTAAGCCATGATGACAACGATTATAGGACAATGGACCTAGTGAGGGAAAGAACCTTAGATGATTACAAGGTGCAGGAAGAAATGATGACCTAGAAAGATGCACCATAGTTTAACCAAGTACCAGCCCCGTATAACACTGTGCAACAACAATATAACACTACGCAACAACAATATAACACTTCGCAACCACAGTACTATACCACACAACCACACTATAATCTTGCACAGTATAACCAGACGCCCCAATACAATGCACCACAAGGAGATCGAGTTGAGTATAGAGGTGGAGGAAGAGGAAGAGGAGGCTTTGGAAGAGGTAGGGGACCATTTCTATGCCACAATTGTCAAAAACCACGACACTATGCAAGATAATTTCCACTTCCACATGCGACGTGTATGTATTTCCGTGCATAAGATCATTACATAGAAGAATGTCCTACACTACTGTGAAAGATCCAGGAAAAGAGAAATCAAAACAATCAGAATATTTAGTGGATTTCAAAGGAAGCATGGGATGAAGAAAGAAACATCAACATAGTTGCGCAGGAAGGAGCTAAGACAGGAAGCGACTCAGGAAGATAGGATCCAACACAACGTCAATGGGTGAAGAAGAATGTCGAACCAAAGAAGCATTTTGATGCACGTAAAGAAACAAAGATATTCAAGCAGGCCATACAAGAATTCTTGAATCCAGACATTGCATCGACATCAACTGTGCAACACAATAAGGAAGTACCCACATACGAGATGCATCCATCGCTGAATCACACCAAAGAAGCACAACCCTTGGGACAAGTAAGTATGATTAAGGGTTTTTTTCAATTTTTTGTTAAACTACTAAATGATCCATCCTCTGTTAAAGTATTAAAAAATATTCTAGAAATATGTAGCATACAGGCAGAAAAAAAGATAGAACAAAAAATAGTTAATCATCTGCATACAAGGAGGAGAACAAGAAGAGAATTCAAACTGAATGCCAACATTGGAGATTTCAACATGGTAGATATTATATTGGTTTTAGGATCTGAAGTAAATGTTCTACCCAATAAGACATGGAAATGTATGGGAGAACCCACATTAGGTTATTCACCGGGTCATCTTAAAATAGAAAACCAACAAAGAGTTATACCAATTGGAAGACTAAAATGGGTGATAGTAGACCTGGATGGAGTGCGCACTAAAGCTGATTTTGAAGTAAGAGAAGTAGTGGATGGCACAACACCTTATCCAACACTGCTTGGCTTGGATTAGGCATTTGAAAATCAGGCCATAATCAAATTAAAGATGAGGAAGATGACATTAGAGTCAGGAGAATACAAATTCATTGTTCCATTGGACCCATGAGAAGGGGAAAGGTTTGTAGAACCTAGTTTCTTAGACCTAGAGGAAATTAACCAGTTATATAGAAAAACCACAGGATAAGAAGATTATGTGAACCCAACTTTAGTTGGGGTACTCAGTTGGAGAAGCACCACCTCACGCGTGTCAGACTCAGATACAGGCTTAGATAATTGGCAGCATAGATTACACAAAGTCTCCATAAGAAGATGTGCAAGAATAGAACGTGTAATAAGATGGGTACGTACAGAGATAACGGAACCTCCCATCTTCCATGGGGTGAATGACTTAGAATCATTATTAACATGATACGAATATGAAGTGTTAGAAAATAAAAGTCTCTTAGCCTTGGATTTAGCACTCAAGGAAACACCTACAAGATGGTGGGGTGTACACAAAGAAACAATCAAGGACTGGTACCAATGTAAGCGGTTACTACGCATCAGGTTTGGCGCAGAACAAGGAAGAAACAAACTGCATAAATATGATGGACAGGGGGAACCAATAGAACACTTGGAGAAAGGCAGAATGCTATGGAGGATGATATCACTAGAGGAATGGCCTCATCATTTTTTTCACACATTAGAAGGGATCCAACAAACTGGTATAGAGACTAGTAATTGTGCAGAGGAACTACAAACTAGACAATATTACAGCATATATTCATAGTCACTTTCTCATTTGAGCATGAGAACCCCAACATAGACTCAACACTTAAACAAATCAGAGGGGTGATATTCATTAAAGAACCAGAAGTTGAAATCCTGACAGAATAACAATAGTAGAACAAACAGACAGTGAAGGAACTACTATCATGCTACCATGTGTAGGAAGAAGCACTAGATGAATATGACTTGTGAAACATTCATATTACAGAAGTTGAAGTTGAAAGAGAAGTGGAAGGTCCACCTGAGGAATCATAAGTATTTTTTGTGCCGATCAAGGTGAAGAAATTCAACACTGGGACAATTGAGAATCCCAAAATGGCCAGCATTGGAGACGACTGGGATGAACAAATAGTGGAAATCATAATAGAGATACTGCTTGAGTACAACGATTTGTTCCCAACAACGTTCACATAAATGAAATGCATAGCAGGATAGCTAAGTGAAATGAAGATACCTATCATATATGAGGCAAGACCGATCAAACAGAGGCCATATAGACTAAACTCTATATACAAGAAAAAAGTCAAAGTTGAAATGTATAGGATGTTGGAGGCCGAAATCATAGAACCTATAGAGGTATCTGAATGGGTAAGCCCTATGGTAGTTCAAGAGAAAAGAAATGAAGGGATAAGGATATGTGTTTACCCGAGGAAGTTGAATGATGCCTGCTTACATTACTCGTTCGCTACTCCTTTCACAGATGAGGTGTTGGAGAACGTAGGAGGACATGAAGCTTATTCATTCACTGACAGATTCTCAGGTTACCATCAGATCAGGATAGCTCCAAAATACAGGTGCAAGACCACTTTTTCCACAGAATGCGGATCCTACCAGTACACATTCATGCTGTTTGGACTGAAGAATGCACCAATAATATTTTCCAGGGTAGTCATAGCTGCATTCAAAGAATTCATCCACCAATTTCTAGAGGTATATATGGATGATTGGACAGTCTATAGTTTGTTGAAAGACCATGTAGAGGTGTTAAGTCTTATGTTAGAAAGATGCAAACAATGTCATATATCATTAAATATCAAGAAGTGCATCTTCATAACACCCTTTGGGATACTATTGGGCTATATAGTATGCAAAGAAGGCTTGCTGGTAGATCCTGAACAAGATTGTCGTAATTGTTAATCTACCACCAAAAAAATCAATACGTTAGTTAAGAGAAACATTGGGACACACAAGATTCTACATGAAATTTATAAAAGGATATGCGCAGATCACTATGCCAATGGAGAAATTGTTAAAAAAAGATGACAAGTTTCAGTGGAATGAGGATTGTCAGCGAGGATTGGACACCGTGAAATAGAAGATGGTAACTGCACCAATACTAGTATTCCCAGATTGGGAAAATGCATTCCATGTGCATGTAGATGCATCATCCATAATACTTGGAGCTACTCTAGCAGAGCCAGGAGCAGGAGAATTGGACCATCCTATATAATTTGCCAGCAAAAAACTGCCAGAATCAGAGCAAGATTATAATACCACAGAGAGAGAAGGCTTAGTTATGGTCTATGCGCTTCAGAAGTTCACAGATTATGTATTAGGAAAACATTTCAACATGTTTATAGACCATTCATCTCTTAAATACCTCATCAACAAGCCAGTGTTAGGGGGGAGAATTTGTAGATGGTTATTGTTGTTCCAGGAATTTGACTTCGAAGTGATAGTCAAACCAGAGAAGTTGAATGCAGAACCTGATCACCTGTCAAGGACAATGAATGGAGAGGAACCTACAAATCTTGAGGACAACTTTCCCGTTGCACAGTTAATTTTAGTCCAAGTAGCTGATGAATATTTTGCAGACATCATTCAATACTTGAGTACCGGCATTGCGCCACAAGAATTCAACACCTCACAAAATAAAAATCTGGTAGTCAGGGATGCAGACTATCAATTGATTATAGGACACTTATAAAATATGGGTGCAGACAACATCTTGATAAGATGTGTACTAGAACATGAAAGAACTAGGATTATAGAAAAAGCCCATGAGGGAATAACAAGAGGCCATTATGCAGGCAAAGCTACCGTGTAGAAGGTATTGCGTGGAGGACTATGGTGGCCAACTATTCACAGAGACTCAAAGGACTATTTCTAGAGATGTGATATATGTTAGCAAGTTGGTAAACCGAATAGATGGGATGAGATGCCCCTGAAGCCACAAGTAACCTTGCAGGTATTTGAAAAATGGGAAATAGATTTTGTGGGACCAATTAACCCACTAGCAAAAAGGTCAAGAGTGAGGTACATCATTATTGCGACATAATACTTAACAATATGGGGACATGCAACACCAGTAAAATATTGCAGTGCAGATATATCAACACACTTGTTTCTTGAGAAAATGATCACTATATTTGGATGCCCAAGGATTTTGATGAGTGACCAAGGCACTCACTTCATTAACAACACTATTAGGACTACGACTAGGGAGTTTTAATTTTATCATCAAAAGAGTACACCATATCATCCTCAAGAAAATGGAACAGTGGAAGCCTTTAATAAGATCCTCAAAAATGAACTGACAAAGATCTGCAATGTTAATAGGGAAGATTGGTACTTGAAGATACCAACAGTACTGTAGGAATACAGGACCACATGCAAAAAATTGACAAGGAAGACACCATTCAGATTGGTGTATGGAAAAGAAGCAGTGGTGCCATTAGATTTTTTGGTACTAGTTTGCGTGTAGAAACAATTACAAACATGACATAGGAAGGAGAAATACAAGAAAATCTAAGTAAGCTAATGATCATGGAAGAAGATAGGATCCTAGTAGGGTTTCACCAAGAAGTACAGAAAGAAAGGGACAAATCCTGGCATGATAGACATATCAAGAGGAAAAATTTCAAGGAGGGAGACCTGGTCTTGGTGTATGACAGTAAATCTCTTCAGCACCCAGGAAAAATCATAATGCATTGGTTGGGACCATATTGAGTAAAGACTGTCACAGATGGGGGAGTTTTATAGTTGAAGGACTTGGGACGAACAAAGCTTAGAGGAATGATTAATGGGAGTCGAGTGAAGCTGTATAGGGACAGTCGAGCTCCTAGAACTTAAAAAAAATAGAGGGGTTACCGTGCCCAGACATCAAAAGAAAACAACCAGTGCAAGAAGATGTAGTGCGACAAAAATAAAATGTCCATGCACACTGGCCAAACAACATCACGTGCACTAGGAAACTCCAATGGTCAGGAAAAGGCGAAAATTATGAAAATGGCGGGTATAAGAAATAGGTGCCAATTGATGACGTCTATCAAAATTGAATGTCAAGAACGATTGATGGGATGTTTCATTAATCACACAAATTGGCGATGTTAAGGGAATTTAATGGTAGGTATGTGGGAAGTATCAGTTCATTCAAAACAAAACTTGGGTAACTTCTCCGAGAAGTTTCACACGATTCCTATATAAGGTAATCACGTGGGTATCAAAAGGGTTATTTTGAAATTGAAAAAATCACAGAGTGAGTTTGCAGGAGTTACAGAATGAACTAAGATTGGCGAAGACAATTTTTACCACCATGGCACCACCTCAAGCTAGGAGCCTCGAGCCAGGCCTACAGACGACCTCGAAGAAACCTTATAGAACCTCAATAGCCACAGGGAAGAAAATATGAACCACCACAAACTATTGAATTCGTCAACTTGGATGAAATCCTTTCACCCAATATGGAACCAGCGAGCCCCACACCAGTGGTGGAAGAAACCCAACAAACAACAGTAGTGGGCATGGATATCGATATACTACACAAGAAATTACAACAGGGTTTTCAAGTCCCTTATTTGGGAGGAACGAAGGCCTCTCATGCCTAAGTGGAAAATCTTGTTTAGGTCATATGATCTACGGTGATCTAAGTGTCACTCCTCGACTTACAACGATGGATTCATGTGTTTTTAGGCACCTTGTTTAGAAAGAGTCGAGGAACCTTTTTCTTCTGTGTTTTTCATGTATAACCCTTTATTTCCCCACAAGCACATAACATTAGCGACACCTGATATGGGTGAATGCTGGGTGTTTTGTACAGGAATCGCCTATGATCAAAAAACCACATGTGAAAACTCATCTTGTGGCTGCCGACTAGCAGGGAAAAAGCATTTGATGGTAGATTAACTAGTTTTGTTTACAACTTCCAAGTAGGAGCGTGGAAGAAGATACCAGAATTGATAATAATCCGTCCTATTTATTATTTTACTATCGTTACTCCATTCCTCCTACAAGAGCATTTCCTGTGTTGGTTCACGGACTCAACGATGGTGCTGGTGTTTGATGTGGAAGAAGATTCATGGACATAATCAATTTTGTTCCCTTTAAAGATGTTGGATAAGGAATAGTTTGTGTGTATTGCAGAACATAAAAGGCAGCTATGTGTGATAATAAAAACTTTTGGAGAGGACGACAACATGATTTGGGAGCTTTGGAAGTTCTATAGGAAGGAAAGCATTTGGAAAGTGGCAGAACTCATTCAACTTCCTCCTATTACCATTAGCGAAATCTATATCACTGGACATAGGGATTTCTTGTCGTTACTTCAGTGGAACTTGATGGTATGTAGTCTTTGGGTTTGTGACATATCACATCATGATTGGCAATGTGTCGGTAAGTTTCATTGTTGTTTAGAAGCAAGTCTCTTTAGATTAACGACATAAATTAATTTTTCCTAGTTTCATTGTGAACATTGTACTGTTGACAATGTTCACAATGGTTTAGTTTAATTGTTTTAAGTCTTGGTTTTTTTTGTTCGAAGTTTTTGTTCGACTTAGGTAGACATAAATTTGTACGAAATCAAATTTTTTTGTTATTTAAATTATATTTTTGAATGTAAAAATGGATTCAGGTTCTTGTCAAATTTCTTACAGACCAAATTAAATAGAAA
The DNA here is from genome assembly GCA_010110895.2 of Picea sitchensis. NCBI lineage: Eukaryota > Viridiplantae > Streptophyta > Pinopsida > Pinales > Pinaceae > Picea > Picea sitchensis. Next base: position 13,804 of record SNQJ01S0177646.1, read on the forward strand.
ATATCCTCATAAATTCTTTGAATGAGTTAGTGTCATAGTGGCAGTGATTTGAATGACATTTTGATTCTTTAATTCTTACAAAAAAAAATCATTCTCTATCCACCCATGAATGAATATGGTAATGAAACTTTGTAATTAGAACTTTTATAAGTTGAATAAATTGATCTAATTATAAAAAAGAAGATTGATGTTAAAACATTTAATGTATGGTTTAATGTATTATAAATTTATTTTAATGTTAATGAAAGATTGAACTTTTGGCCATGAAGTTGTCTCTAATTATTACATCTTGGTGAAAAACACAACATCAACAATGTTTAAAGAGTATAGTGGGCCAATTATTATATGGGGCATTTTCATGCAATCAATGTTTGAAACATTTTGTTCACTGAAATTTTTGGAGTGAGGATAAATCATAGAATATGGCTCATTTCAACAGTAGAAAGAAGAAGAAAAAGTCTAATTTACAACTATCAAAACTAGTTACACAAATATATGATCTGTAAATTGTTGTGGATATTTCAGTAGAATAGTTTGTCACAACATATCTAATAATATACTTGTTAAGGCTAAATTTGACACCCTAGGCTTTAGGTCAGTTGTATATTGAGGGAAACAAACTAGGCTTAATTTAGGGGTGGATCCTAAGGTCACAATTGATGTCACCCCTCTCATTTTTAGCTAGTGCATGCCAACCACAGGAAGGCTACCCTTGGGCATGCTGCTTTATGGATGAGATTTGACCTGTAAAATAAAAATAAAAAAGAACAAGATGGTTTTTGGATGAGGGTTAGATAACCTCACCCAAAACTTGCATAAAATATAATTTTAGATGAATTTTGGTGGAAAACCCTAAGCAGAGCGAACCATTAGAATGCAAAAAGACAGTAAATCAAGTAGGAATAATGTTTCAAAGGTGTCAAATCGACCCCCCGTGAAGGATGAACTTCAAACCCCTGCAATTAATTAGAAATACAATGCAACGACAAGAAACTAGGCGAAAATAAACACATAAAACTCTTTATTTTTGTCAACTTAAATGAATGGTTCCATCACAGAGGAAAGCCAAGAACTGTTACAATGATCTCCAAGAAACTGAGAATCCGAAGCTAGAATGAGACATACAATAGAATGAGAGAGTAGTAATGCTCCTGCAATGGAGTGATCAACCTGTCAATTGTGGAAGAATGTTGCATATATAGTCTCGTGCATGAAGAATTTGCCTTGATGTTTCCAAAATGGGAAAAAATCTAGCCAATATTCCTCTCCCAAGTGTCAATCTTTCCACTTTCCATCTGTCATTGCATGAATACCTGCTAAAACTAGTTGAGCGAACCTTTCCAATGCCTTCTGGTCAAATCTGGGGTTTATCTGGAGAAGACTGGAGGTCAAATGGATAAAAAATGGTTAGGTGTTGGATGCATACCTAGTCAGGAGAAAAGGCTATTTTTCAGAAGAGAAGCATGAAAGGAGGAAATGACAACTGGAAGGAAAAACAACACGTGTGAGGGAAGCAGGCGAGACACGCATTCAAGGAAGACCTAATGACTCTAGGGTTAGGGTTTTGTAATGTATTGTAATAGTTGATGAGACAAGAATATAAGTAGGTAATACCTAGATGAAAAAGAGGCGTGAGCTGACCGAGCAAGAAAGAAAGAAGAAAGAGAGGATGAGAGCAGAGAACAGATGGCAGAGAGTTGTAAGAATTGTACTACTTAATATTATGGTGAGCTAGGGAAGTAGTGAGTGACTCGATATTGAGGGTTAGATCACAGGCCGAGGAGCCTGGTGCGATCTGGTTAGCCTCACAGGGATTGAGGAGCCTGTTGAAGAGAGTAATATCTAAGAATTTAAACACGCGCGGTGTGACATATTACTAAACCATAATAAAGATCTTGAGAGCTAGATCTTTGTGGATGTAGCCTAGGAGGGGGTTAACCATGGTAACACCTGTGTTATGTGAATGAATGTATGCGTCTTTATTGTTGTTAAGTGGTGAATGTTAGATGAATGAATTAACTTTTTGAATCTAGTATTCCACATGCATGAATAAAATGACTACTATAATCAGATGTTAGACTGAATAAATAAAGATTACAAGATACAACTGTAGATCTCCAATCATTCCCACGTTGCAAACACTTGAGTATTGCAATCACCCATAGAGCTATCTTGGGTGATACTACGCAATACACCCTATGTACCTCGTTTCCTTCTGGTCTACTAGAGGGGCCGATAGTTTTAGAGGGATTTTGTTGGGAGCTATGAAATCTGAACCGATATCAATCTATGACAGTAAGATAGAATCAGGATAAGTGATAAAGAATCCTAAGTAGAAGAGTATAGAAGAATAGAAAAACAACAAATTGTTCTGTTGTTGGTTGGTTGGAACATGATGGGATTGAGTATATGAGATTTTCAGAAGATGTATCAAAAGAATGCCAGATTGGACAATAAGACGTTGAGAGAATGAGAATCTAAAAGGGGATGTTGAGATTGTGGAATCCAACAAAGGAAGATATAGAGAGCTGGTTGAAAATAAAAGAGATGGATTTTTCACAGAAAGATAATAGAAACTTGAATTTGACACCATGAAAATATCTTGACAAGTACGTATTCAATGAATTGCATGAAGTATTTTTTTGTGATTTCCCACATGTGTTGTAGGAGTGGATAAAAAGGTTGAAATACAACCATCCTAAAAATCATATTAGACAACTAGAGTGGACTCCTGTAGAGATCGTGTAGTTACAGCGAGTTGATAATAACTTTATGTGTGCAGTAGAGTTCTATTTAGACATCATTGTTGAAGGATTTATCACATAATTTGCAGTAGATACAACGAAGTCTTACAGTGCAGCAGAACAAGAGTTTTTAAAAGGACCCCGAGTTAGGTATATCATATCGTTATATACTTCTATTATGATATTACTGTCTAACAAAGTTGTAATGACAATGGAGTCAGATAGCTAAACTTCCCTACGTGCATGGGGGATGGGGGAAAGCACTGACAAGAGAAGGAGAAATGGATAAAGGAAAGAAGGAGGAGGCCTTGGACCCAATCATGATGGACAAAGACTAGATCAAGGGGATCATGGAAACATTTGGAAGAATGCATAGTGGAGTACCTTACCCTTATAATATGAACACCCAGAAGATATCCGTAGCCACAAGGGAGGGATTGGCAAGTGATGAAGAAGAAGTAGAGGATCTCCAAGATGTGGAGCAGATTGAGGAAATCCTCCATGCAACATATGAGAGGAAGACGATAGGTCCAAGAGCAGGAATAGAAAGAAACACTCCTATCCATATCAGTGTTAGTGTGGAACCCATAAACTCACGTGAAACTAATACACTAAGAAGAACACCACAATTTAGACAATCGAATTTCGGGAGAAGGAAGACAACAAGAAGTACATCTACACAAGGAACAACAAATGGGGGAGCCAATTCAGGAAGCATTAGTCAAGTATCTACACTATGTGGAGGTAGTAGTTCATCATTCAAGATGGTAGGACATGATCCCACCTCAGATTACCAGAATTCAAAGGAGAGGCATCGAAGGACCCTGAGAAGCACTTGTTTATTTGTGAAAATATCTTGGAAGCGAAACAGATAACAGATTATGACACTAAACTTGCGCAGTTAGCTATCACACTAAGAGATCACGCACTGGATTGGTACATGAGTTTAGCTACAAACAGTTCGTCAGGAACAACCAGAACTATTGGAGATATCAAGAAGCTATTGATAAATGAATTCCAGAAGCCTAGTTCAGAGGATCAATACATGAATGAGATGATAGAGATTAGATAGAAACCAAGATAATTTGTATGGAAAATTGACCATAGATTCAAACGATTGAAGGAAAAGCTAAAGTATGTCATGACAGATATGCAACATAGGCATATGTTTGTCAATTCACTACTACCACACTTGAAATACCTTTATGACAACATAAGTTTCAAACAAAGGAAGAGGCTCTACATGCATCCCTACAACTGGAAGAGAACCAATATCAGAAGACATATCCAGCCATAGTGGAGTTGAAGGAGGATCTGAAGAACTTAACATTTCAGCTCAACCAGAAAAAAGGTAAGGACAAAAGAGAAGTCGTTTGGTGTACCACATGTAGGCCAAAAGGACACCATAAGAACGAATGTCCAACATTCGCGCAGTACATGGAAGCAGGAATTCCAAACCCATTGCCAATAGGAGGACTATGGCGTGAGATCTATAAGAAACATGGGCATGATCCATATCACTTCCCAATGATGCAGAACTACCAGACAGTACCTAAGAGTTCATATTGCAAATTTTTCAAATCAGTAATCCATGATGACAATGATTGTAGGACAATGGACCTTATTAGGGAAAGAACCTTAGACTCTTACAGGGTGCAGGAAGAAATGATGACCGATAAAGAGGCATCATAGTTTAACCAAGTACCAACCCTGTATAACACTGCACAACAACAATATAACACTACGCAACAACAATATAACACTTCTCAACTGTAATAAAATACCACACAACCACACTATAATCCCATGCAGTGTAACCAGACATCTCAATACAATGCACCACAAGGAGATCGAGCTGGGTACAGAGGTGGAGGAAGAAGAATATGAGACTTTGGAAGAGGCAGAGGACATGTATGCCACAACTGTCAACAACCAGGACACTATGCAAGAGAATGTCCACTTCCTCATGCGATGTGTATGTATTGTCGCGCATAATATCATGACACAGAAGGATGTCCTACACTATTGGGGAAGATCTAGGAAAAGAGAAATCAGAACAATCATAATGTTTAGTGGATTTTGGTGGAAGAAAGGGATGAAGGAAGAGACATCAACATAGTTACGTGGGACAGAGCTAAGACAAGAAACGACACTCTAAGACAAGATCTAGCACAACATCAATGGGTGAATAAGAATGTTGAACCAAAGAAGCAGTTTGATGCACAAAAAGAAACATATATATTCAAGGAGGCCAGACAAGAATTCCTGAAGCCAGACATTGCATCAACATCAACTACGCAACATGATAAGGAAGTACCAACATACGATATGCCTCCATCGCTGGATCACACCAAAGAAGCACATCCCCTGGGACAAGTAAGTACAATTAAGGGTTTTTTTCAATCCTATGTTAAACTACTAAGTGATCCATCCTCTGTTAAAGTATTAAAAAATATGCTAGAAATATGTAGCATAGAGGCAGAAGGAAAGATAGAACAAAAAATAGTTAATCATCTGCATAAAAGGAGGATAAAAAGTAGAGAACTCAGACTGAACACCAACATTGGAGATTTCAACATGGTAGATATTATACTGGATTTAGGATCCGAAGTAAATCTGCTACCCAATAAGACATGGAAATGTATGGGAGAACCCACATTAGGCTATTCACCGGTTCAGCTTAAACTAGCAAACCAACATAGAGTTCTACCAATTGGAAGACTAAAATGGGTGACAATAGACATGGATGGAGTGTGCAGTAAAGCCGATTTTGAGGTAAAAGAAATAGTGGATGGCACAACACCTTATCCAACACTGCTTGTCTTGGATTGGGCATTTGAAAATCAGGCCATAATCAACTAAAAATGAGTAAGGTGACATTCGAGTCAAGAGAATACAGATTCATTGCGCCATTAGAACCATCAGAAGGGGAAAGGTTTGTAGAACCTACTTCCTTAGAGATGGAGGAAATTAACCAGTTATATAGAAAAACCACGTGAGAAGAAGATTATGTGAACCCAACTTCATTTGGGGTACTCAGTTGGAGAAGCATCACCTTGTGCATGTCAGACTCATATACGGGCTTAGAGAATTTGTAGAAGATATTACACGAAGTCTCCACAAGAATATGCACAAGAATAGACCGTGCAGTAACATGGGTAGGTATAGAGATAAGGGAACCTCCCAGCTTCCATGGGGTGAATGACTTAGAAGCATTATTAACACAATACGAAGATG
>SNQJ01S0177647.1:0-19784 GCA_010110895.2 Picea sitchensis
TTCAGCCGCAGTTGCTTATTTATATTCCGACTAAGATCCTTTGTATGTTGATCTAGTTGAGTATTGTCAGTTATTCAGCCGCATTCGACCATTTTGTGATCCATAGAGATATCATAATACAAATTTGCAGTCCTTTGTCGCGTTTATTATTCGTATGATCATTTATATGCTGTAAACCTTTGATCCTACACACACATTAGCAACGTTTCCCAGACTAGCCAAGTCAGGAACATTACAGTCACCCTGTGACTGGTTCGTACTGTTGACTCATCAATCCAATCACCTGTCAGTCAACACCCTTGCCGCGTGTCACGCCCAGAGAAAGCCACCTGTGTGCTAGCTCATGACCGTACTTCCACGTGTCCAACTCTCATTCTTCCATTTGTCAATCCATACTGCCACGTGTCACTTCCGTATAGTGCCACGTGTCACTTCCGTACAATGCCATGTGTCAAAATTTCAGTGGTCCAAATCTGCTTTGAAAATGCCAAATTTGACTGCCACATGGCACATCCTAATGCTGCCATGTGTCATGATGACATCGGCATGACATACTGCTGATGTCAGCGGTACGACCTTCCACTGTTGACTTTGACCTTTGACTTTTTGCATGTTTGGAGAAAACTTCAGAACACGACATGTTTCGCATACAAAGTCCATTTAAAAAAAATAATATATTGTCAGAATCAGAACGATGAGCACTACACGATGGAACTGGTTTCATATGAATCCGAGAACTTTGAATTTTTGGCCTTTTTGGATCCATTTTGGATTGCTACCTTGCATTCCGTGCATTATTGTGGTTTTATGATGGCCATATAATTGCGGGTAAGCTGAGAAAGTGCTGAAATGCAGTTGAAGACAAGTAGATCATTGGAGTCGAGGCCATGCATTTTGGTGAAAAACGAGAACTGTTGTAGATTGTGTCGAGGATGAGCATATTGTTAGAGTTTAGGCTGTGTGATTTGGTGTAGAACGAGAACTATTGTAGATTGTGCAAACAAGTGATCGTTGGATGAAAGAGCATTGAATGTTGGAACAAAATGGAATCATGCTAAGTGAAGTGATGAGGGAGACTTGGTGCATATTGTTGAGGTACAAGTCATGTGTTGTATTGATCATTGGATTATGTGCTTGAAGCAGCCACGTTCATATGTAGAGGCTGAATCTTTGAGAGTAAAAACAATTCATTGGAGATTGGAATAACAACTTTGTGCATATTCAAAAGAATAAAGCACAAATCCGAGTGAGGATCATTAACATATCAATAAGTAGATCCGCGAGCTCAAAGTGATGAGGTAGATCTATAACATAGTTGATGTTCTTGTATCGAATAACCAAGAGGAGTCGATTGCAAGTAAGAAGGTCACACACCCAAAATAATGCAACCCCCAACTCTCATAGAAATTAATCACAACATTTATTCCTTAAACAAATCCAAACCAAAAATTAGAGAGGAAGAAAACTAATGCCCAAGACTAGATCATAAAACAAAACTAGAGAAACAAGGACCAAAAATTAGAGAGGAAGAAAACTAATGCCCAAGACTAGATCATAAAACAAAACTAGAGAAACAAGGAACAATTACCTAAACCCACAATGGATCGAAAACATGCTCTGATATCATTAATGTGGGATTTCCTAATGAAGTAGGAAATCCCACTCACGAGCCGAGTTCATACACAAAAAAAGATAATACAAACTCAGAGTGAATTGTTATTAATCGAATAAGAAGATTAAATAACTTTGCAAAAGAAAACTACCTCAACAAACTTTGAGAGAAATACACCCTAGATCATAAAAAGTAGCAATCAAAATACACAATAGATCTAGTGAGAGATAAGATCACAACTAGTTGCAAGAATAAGAAACTAAAAACTATTAATCACATCAAATTAATAATCTCCTAGTACAAAGAATAATTAGAGATAATTAAATTCCCTATAAAGTTAAAATTGATCCACAAACTATATAATAAATAAATGCATTTAATATTTAAAAAATAAAAATTTGGAGTAATGTAAAACTTTGAAAGAAGGTGGAAATTTATATAATAAATAAATGCATTTTAATATTTTAAAAAATAAAATTAATTGAGAATGTAAACTTTTAGCTGAAGGTGGAAATTTATAATCAACATGTATATTATTTATTTATTATTTAAAATTTTTTTTTTTTTTTTTTTTTTTTTTTTTTGATATTATTTATTTATTTAATAGATATTATACCAAAACTCAATGTAATATACAATATCTTGTCGTAGGTATAATAAAAACTTGTAATGGTTAACTTAAATTAAAAAAAACAAACTAAGAGAACCTAAACGACCAAAAACAACTTACAAAACCTAAACGACCAAAAATAGGAAGCAATGGAGGATACTCAATGAATTTTACAAATTTGCCCCCATTTTAGCTTTTGTAAGTGGACGTGTAACCCTCTCCATTCGCATTAAACAAATTGATGTGTGGACCTTTAAGATCACTCGAGGCGCGTAGCAGATGATCAAAGACGAGACATCAATTTGAATTTTGCCAATTTTGTTGCTTAGGTTCTAGGCTCTAGCCGAATGCCGTATTGTACTTGCTGATGGAGAAACGCAACAATCCACCAGAGTGCAAGTATGGAGCAGAGTGCCACCGAAAGAATGAAGATCATTTTCTCCAATATAGCCACCCATCCAAACAGGAGGAGGAAGAGTCCCCAGGTATTTAAAACCTGTAATAGTTATTGCAGGCGAAGTAAGTGGCTGCTATATTGATTACCGTTGGGTCAGAGAAAGATTTATGATTATTGATTTTGTATATGGTGTTTCTCCATTTAGACAGGTTTATTGCACAATGAATTCTGTTCGCAGAAATGCTTCATTCTGGTAGTCAGCTGAAATTTAATTTTAAAATAGTAAATGATAAATTTGTTTATGGCTGTATTCTGAAACAGGGAATGTTAAGCCAACCATGGTTCTTGAACGCGGTTCGAACTCAGGCAGTGCGAATGGTAAGAGTGTTATGGTAATTCTGGTAGGGCTTCCTGCCAGTGGCAAGAGCACGTTTTGCCAGAAAGTCCTTGAGGGTGCACGCAGACCTTGGACCAGAATATGCCAAGTATTGTTATTATATTACGATTCTCACGGAGCCATCAATGTTTCTGATTGTCTGATGCACACTAGGAGATGCTTTAGTGTCAGTATATTTTTGGGGGGTGTTTAATGGAAGATCTTAAACCCCAAGTTGTCTGTTCAATGGATATCTAGCTATAGTTGCGAAAAAATCATGAAATTTTTCCATTGTTATCATTTTTAAACATTCTTTGGTTTTTTTTGTTTGTTTCGGCATTGTTATCATTTTTTAAATATCCTTTTGTTTTTTTGTTTGTTTCGGGAAATTAAAATTTTGAAGCGTTATACTTTTGAATATTTTGCTGTTAGGGGGCAAATTCTATCCAGATATTTTTTATTTTTTCTGTTTTTGTTAAACTGGCTTCTATATCACCTTAAACGTGGAATGCGTCTTCAATATGGCCCTGAACTACACAAAAAGAAGACTATTTGACAAAGTTTCCTTGAGGCATCAATCCTCGTAGCAAAAAATGATGAATCACTGAGTACTCCGAATCAAACTGTGCCCGGTCTTGCTGAGTTACCTTGTTCCCTAGTCTGACTCTGAGTTACGTCAGTCCCAAGTCTGACACTCTGCCGGCGAGTCAAACTTGCTACCAGCAAATCAGACTCGTGAGAACTCGCAGGTTATTTGCTATCCGGGAAGTCCAACTCACAGGCAGATGCAATAACTCGCCATTATAAAAAATAATTGCCAAAAAGGAAAAGAAACCTCATTTTGAATAATTTCTGCTGCTGAGTTTTGTTGAATCTGAGTTGAATTTTCACACCACGGTCTCACCTCACCGAGATTTTCAACAATGATGTTACACCGTTTATTTATTTTTAAATATTCAACATTTGTGTCGTCATTGTTTCCTTGCGGTTGGGGCTAATTCAATATGCCACGAGATCTCAGAGCTTGCTATCTAGAACGCATGATAGATTAAATCTAAATGAACCAAGATTCCGTCACCTTCGTTACGATGAACAATTGCACAAAACTGATGCAGAATTATGGCATATAATAAGGAAAACAATGTTAAATTTCAGATCACAGTTAGCAGACCTGCACTCCTAAACAAACCCTATGTAACTGAATTGATAACCTGTCAAAACAGCAAGTAAAGGAATAATAGATCTACAAACACATGAATAACAGAAAAATTATGAAAGCAATCACAAATCAGTAGCACTCAATCACATTCTCTCTCTTAACTCCAAAACAAAAAATTACATAGCAATTCACTTGCCAAAATTTTAAAGACATATCTGAATGGTCTGCCCCTATCTCTCCTTTATATAACAGGAGACAATAGGATGTACAATGCATGCAGACAGTCTAATTAAGACGCCTAGGTTGACCATGTCAAATCCTAACTCTGTCTAGAATAGTGTGCCCTCTTGCATGAGTAAATTTCCTAGAATTGAACACCCACTAGGAGATAGTGTACACATGAAAGCAAGCGCCTCACTCCCAGGGATCTGTGCCCTGTTCTAAATTTGGAAAAGTCTGTAACTCATGTGCATTAGCTAAATCTGTAAAAGCTAAACTAAAATGAGAAAAACAATTTCTAATTATGGAAATAACTGAAACTGAAACCGCTTCAAGGCTGGTGCATACATGCATCTGCCTCAACTTCTGTCTACATAACCACTGTGCGCTCTTGGGAGCATGCCTGCGCCTCAATCTCTGTCTACATAACTGTTGTGAACTTCCCATGACAAATTAGTGTTGTGCAATCTTCCCAACTTCCTCTACTGTGCAATAGAACCAAGGCAATAAGTTGCCAGCATTGGTTCATCATGCCAGCTACAACAGGGAGGAGAATATATATGCAAGTTAAATAGTGTAAACCAACACCTCTTTGCAAAGAAAGCGTTCTTCACCAAACCAAGATACTATCACAAAATCTTAAACCTCCCCTCTGCTAAGGGCTTCAAAGTCAGGTTTTGATCACCTATGAATCTTTTTAGTAAGGAATGTAAACTAGGTTCACTGGTCACTTCTTGGTACTGTAGCCCTTCAATACAAGGAAATAATGTGATAGATAAAATTCCTTCATGTCAATCTCCCTGGCCAATATTTTCAATCTGCAATCATGGGTATCTAGCCCATTTTACCCCAAAAAACTATGGCAATTGAAGCACAAGTCTCAATAAGATTAATTCCCCCCTTTTGAGAGAATTCTCAGCCACTGAATTTGGACTTAGACTCTTTACTGCTAACATTAGTTGCATGCTTGGAATCAATCACCGATTCCACAGTGGGTTTCAGAACTGTTTCCCAGACAGTAGACTCCTCTATCACGTCATCTTCTGATACCTGCTCTTCAGTTGTTTCCTTACAGCTGTAAGGTTATGTCATACAAATAGAAGTGATTAATGCAACACGAGAAGAAAACTTCTTAGGACTCAGGAGGATTATTCACCTAAAATTTAGCTTTAGGTGCTCCCACTTGTCTCTGTGCCTCTAGTAATGTTTGGGTAAGCTATCTCAGTGTCTTGATTGAACTGAATTGGCATTGAAGCATCAATTTCGTGACTGGAATCTTGTTGATATGAATCCAATTTTTCTTCTTTCTCTTTCTGATCAGCCTTGGGATAACAATCTTTGTATCTCCCTTCGCAACCTCTGCCAGAGGCTCTTGAGACTTAGAAAACCATTCATCCTATCAAATTCAACATCTCAGCTTACCACTGCCTTCATGTTAGAATATATATCCAGTAAGCCTTGGAGGTCTCACTGTAACCAAAACATAACTCCTTGATGCTCTAGAATCAAACTAGTCCTCTTTTCAGCTGTGGGACATGAATATGTCAGGATGATCAATTAAGTGCTAGATGGTGAAAGGAGACAATTGAAGTTTTTCTACCAGTAAAGCTTCTTTCTAGTGTCTTTATTCTTCAATTTATCCTTTGAGGACATTATTCAAAATGTAGACAACTGCATTACATGCCTCTGCCCAAAGACTCATGGGAAAATCCATGCCATGGATTGTTGCTTTGGTTGTCTCATTGAGATTAAAGTCCAACTTGCAACACCATTCTACTGTGGGTTGTATGGTACTGTCACCTATCTTCATCCTTGCATCGTTGCAAAAGGCATCAAAGTCCTTGAGGGTGTAATACCTCCATTATTGGACCTTAGCACCTTTATCTTCTAACTTGTCCAATTCTCAACCAAGGCTTTAAATCCTCATTAATCTAGCTGAACACTTCATCTGTAGTCATCCTAAAATAAATCGAAGTGTTCCTAGTGGAATCATCAATAAAAGAGACACACTGTGACAAACTATTAAAGCATTTATTGCTCTAAGTTGATCTCCTTTAGTAGAGAGCTACCCAGCAAATCCATTTAGCCTCTATTACTGTGAAAACAACAATGATGATAGTGGAGTTATGATTGGCACAACAGTGATGAGTAGATCCATTTTGAGCGTTAGGTTTCTGTGCAACAGTGATTGATGTAGTGTGGAAGGCGCACTAGTAATTTTGTGCAATATTCTTGACAGAGTGAAGGCACAACACTCACAACACTCGTCATCTTGGGAGGCACATAGGAATTATATATACATTAGGGTCACATGCATGTTGATGCATGTGTTAGGTCAGAGTCTTTCCAAATTTGTATTGCTTTAAAATTAGCAATTGTGTTGTTCTATGTTAGCATTTGCCAGTTTTAGGAATAGCCCTTGTGTTGGGGAGTTTTCAAATTTTAGAAAAGGTGCATAAGTTAAGTGTTTAACTATTCTTAGGCAGGGTGCACTTCCCTAGGAAGCTCTCTCCTAAGGTGCTCTTTCCTAGGCACGTCACTCATGCATGTAGGCCTCAAATTAGGCTGTGTATTATTGGCCTTAAGCTCCCTCTCCAACTCTATAAAGGAGGGATAGTGTAGTGTAATGGTAATAGATTAACATCTGCATCTACAACAAGACAAGAATTTCTAATGTGGATTTATGAAAAATTTAATAATTTCCTTTTCTTTATTTAAATACATAATGCATAAATTTAACAACTAATAATAATTTTGTAAATGGGATAAAATAATGCATAATTTTAGCCACTGTCTCGAGCAAGCACCTCCGCTTGTCCGCCATTTTGTTGACCGCTTCCAACTGGGAAAACATCTACCAAACCTAATCTCCACCCTCACAACTAGGATACTTCCTAGCTCCAGGATATCATATGGATATCCCTGCCCCCGTGCCCAAAACCCCAAACAAACCGGTGCCCTAGACTGTAGTCCTTTCCCCGACTAGCTTAACTCCCACCTCCTCCCTCGGCCAATCCAAGAGAGCCCCCAAAAATCAATCCACCTCTCCCTCCACGATCCCTCTTCCTAACCTCCTTTCACCATATATGTTCTCTTCTCAATCGACTTCCCTCTATATTTCATTTACTTCCTTACCTACCTATTTATTACCTTATCTTATCCTTCTCAGAGTTAATGCCCCTTATCCTTTATTTATTATCCTCTCAGAATAATATGTTATCCCTTTCCGTGTACGTATCCTTTTAATTTAAACAATATAACTTATTAATCTATTAAATTTATATACTCATGTTATTAAATGGTCAGAAGACTAATCAATGGTAAAACCATTAATTAATTAATAATTATTTAATTAGTATTATTATACTAATCTTGTTTAATTAATACCATATAAGACGATTCCATTAACTCTAATTAACTTTTTACTTAATAATCCTAAACATTTGTTCAACTAGGGTTGTTACATTACACTCCACTCTTCTCGTAAACTGGCCCTCAAGTTAATGTGTCTTATGGTACAAAGGAAAGGAGCATGGTTCATACATTCATAACAATTAATCAAGATATCAATAAGTACAAGAAAACTCATACATACTAGTGTATGTACAAGAAATGTATGTGTGTAACTAGTGCATACAATTCTCGTGCATGTACAAATAATCAAAACTACCATCCTTAAGTAATTTATGTATGCATCCAACTCACAAGAACATCTAGTCTTTTATAAAAGATAACAAACCAATCAGTTGTTTGAGGAATTCTTTAATTACTATTATCCCGTTTAACAATTTTATTTTTAAACAATCAGGTTTAGTTAATGCACAATGAATATTCATATATACAAGTTTCTTTTTTTTTTTTTTTTGAATGGTATTGAAATCTCCACCACCACAAATTCCATACTTTTTCAACTATTACTACTTATCCTTTCTCCTTAACCTACTTCCATCTCCATTCTATCCTTCCTCTGCTATACTACCTTGGAGCGTCAACTATACTGAACTAACTCCAAATACAACCCGTGTTTTAAGTGTCACTATCCTGCCTAAGCTTCCTAGCAAATGACCGACACATCATCACACGCCTTGGGAGTGAACTCAACACCATCCTCCCATGACTGTGTTTCGGAGATACACTCATGGGAAATTTCCACCCCTCCTCTAATCATAACTAGGGTCCATGTGCTCACAATGGAGGAGGATAAATGGCGGGAAATGCCTCCACCCCCTCCTAACAGTGACTAGGGTCCACACCCTACAATGGAATACACAGGGGAACCGTGTTGCTAGAGATTTTGGCTTATCAAGCAGTCTGGTTTTAAGGCAGTATCATCACCGGGAATCATGCACTATCCACATATCATAGCAATGCATCCGAACCAATATAATTTCACATACAATATTCATAACATAATGTCATATGGCTAGTGGGTCATGATATCCACTTTTATCATCTTTATCCTTTGGCTATTTTCCATAGCCCATAACTGCAGATTAGTCGAATACAACCATACATTTCTATGCATTATCACTATGTAATTGCATACAATACTTCAATTTGGTATCCCTGCATCGATAAATTAACATCAAAGTTTTCCAGTTTAGGGAAATAGATCCCTATAATCTCCCACTTAACTTCACAATCTATCCATAGATTATCATTTACCAAAATAGTTTGCATCATATCTAACATCATTCTAATAGTATTTTAAAACATTCATAAAATTCTACATTCTCACAATATGTCTGTGATCATATTAATCATCATCAATCATCATTGATAAACTCTCAGAAATTTACATTCACCCATAGATCGTGATTACATACATCATCACTACTAACATTTAATCCATTCATAAAAAGTTCATACATTTAAAGTTTAGGTATCTCTTAATAAATTTGTGACTAGAAAATAAAGCATATAGGCCTCTGCACCTTTCGGCCGCTTGTGTCAAAGGTGGTGTTACATACACCCACTCTTCAAAATGCAGAAACATGTTCTAGGTGGTCAAAAGTGAGGGATAGTCTCGTCAGGTGTTCCTCTACGGGCTTCCTTCCCAAGCAGCGTGATCCTCGATCTATACTTGTCCAATCGACCTTAACTTTGGTCTACCTCGGACGTTTCGGAATAGTTTAACCTCATCATTCATCGAGTAAGCAAGAATTGCCTACCGTGAGGGTTCACGTCCGATACCCTTGCAATTCCTTCCAATCTTCTATTTATGTGATTCATCAAAGAACATAATGACGAAAATAGATACATGTTACATTATGAGTTTTATGCAAGTGGGGTGGCGTATGAGACGATAGGCAATGGGACCAATTTTCTCTTTGATCTCAATGGTCTCTATAAATCGAGGGTGACAACTTTGTCCCCTTTATGAACTTTATGGTACTCTTATTAGGCTCCGACACGTAATGAAAACCTGCCTCCCACTTCTATAACTTCTGCTGGTCCTGCGGTATTCGCATAGCTTTTTCTATTTATCTCAGGCTTCCTTTAGCGTCTCGCCAACTGAATCAACGTTTCTTCCATTTCTCAATCAATTCTCGCCCAATCATACTCTGTCTTCTAGTCTATCCTAACTCAATGGCGTTTTGCATGCCCTCCCATACAAAGCTTCAGAGGGTATTCTGATGGAGCTATGATAACTGGTATTGTAGGTAAACTCTACCAAAGGTAGTAATTTCTCCATCGGGTTTGACATTCATTACATACATCCAAGCATGTCTTCCATGACTTTGATTTAATCTCTCAGTCTTCCCATCAGTTTCAGGATGATAAGTCAGGCTTGTCTTAACTGAACTCCTTTAACGCCGATCAGAACTTGTCCAACTCCAGAAGGAATCTCGAGTCCCTATTCCAAATGATCTTCTGTGTATCCCGTAAATCCTATAACCTCAGTTACAAACACGCATGCCACATTAATGACATCGTATGTGTCTCTAACCTGAATGAAATGAGCACTTGGTTAATCTCTATCCACTATCAAGGGGAATGATATCAGGTGTCTATGGGATGTGAGCTGCAACCCCACAACAAAATCCATATAGAGATGACTTCCTACTGGACATAGGGACATCATGTGATTGTAGGAGGCCGGTGATGGTATTCATTACTGTTGACACTTCCAGCCTATTTGCATTTAAATGGACTACATCGCTGGCCAGGCCCAAGAAGAGCTTTCCTCATATCTCAAGCAGACATCTTCTTCACACCCTGATGCGCATAATAAAGTGCTCTCTGGGCTTCCCTCAGTATGATGCCTCGAATATCCCCAATCTCAGGAAAGTACATCCTTCCTCGATATCTCAAAAATCCATCTGCTTTCTAGACTCCGGTATCCTCATACTTTGATCTAATTGCTTCCCCGCCCGAGGTTTGAAGTAAACTTTTTAAATACCAACTATCTCCCCCGAGTTGTGTCAACATTTGTTCCCTTAGATTGACCTTTAATATTACCAAGGAGAAGATACGTGGTCTCCTACTCAAGGCATCTCATGACTGGCCATTTTCCTTTCCCTTTGATGTACGAAATACCAAAATCAGACTCACTCATAAACTCACCCCAACGCCTTTGCCTGACATTCGCATCTCTTTGAGTGAAGAGATGTTTTAAACTTTGATGGTTCGCTTTGAGCTCAAAGCTCAACAAGATAGTGCTTCAAAGTTTCGTGTAGCCAGTATTATACCGCTAATCCTAAATCATGAGTCGTGGTATAGCTCAGCAATTTCTTCAACTTCCTTGACGCATAAGCTATCACTCCTCCATCTCGCATTAGCACGCTCCCCAACCCTTGCTTTGAGGCATCCGCGCAAACTGTGAAGTACTTTTCCATATACGACACTCGTAAAATTGGCGCACAAGTTAGTAACCTCTTAGTTTCAATGAATGCACTGCTATCTTCTTCGTCTACCATAATTTCACCCCCTTACGCCGCAAGGTGGTGATGGGTTTCGCTATTTCGGTGAATCCTTCCACAAATCTCCGAGCATAACTCAGCCCCATGAAGCTTCTCACCTCATGGGCATTTTTCCTAATCGCCACTCCATAATGGCTCTTTACTCTTCGCTGATCCACAGATTCCTTTCATATTTGGAAATGATATGACCTAAATAAAGGGATCTCTTTCCTAAGAAGGAACACTTACAACTTCCCATAATTTGTTCTCTCTAAGGCGTGACAACACTATTCGCAGTGTTCCTCATGTTCTCTTTTCATTCTGGAATAGATGATGATGTCATCTAAAAGACTTGTACAAAACGGTCTAAGTACTTCGAAACTACGTCGTTCATGAGGCTCATGAATACCGGCCATGCATTGGTCAATCCAAAGGTACTACAACAATTGTAATGTCCAAACCGAGTTCGGAAGGCGTTTTTGGGATATCACCTTCCTTAATCCTAATCGATGATACCTCGATCGCAAATCGATCTTTTGAGAATACCGCCGCTTCCTTCATCTGATCGAAGATATCTATTCATGTAGACGGGTACCAATTTTCATCAGAGTATCTGCTCAAGTCCTCGAGGTTCACCACGCTTGTAAGATCCATCCTTTCTTACAAAATTCACGGCGTTTCTTACAGAGACATCGGGCCTTATGAATTCTAAGTCTAGTAACTTTTCAACCGCATTTGCAACTCTACAAAGTTCTCAAGTATTGTCATCCGATACTGAAGTGAAATTGGTTCCACTGTGTTTTAGTCAATGGAAAATCAAGCTCTCTCGTGAGTAGTAACCCGGTAACTTTGCTCTAAAAACATTCTCAAATTCGGCCATCACGTAATCGGGATCCAGTGAGGGTCCCTTCTTTTCATTCATCGCTTCCACTACATAAAGTCGACACCTTTGCCTCAAGCATCGCTAACCTTCATAGTTGATATAAAACGTAATGATAATTCTTTTTCTTCAAGCATACCCCGGATCTCTACCGGTCTTCTTCATCAATGGCTACAAACACCCTTCATGGTTAACTATCAAAGCCTCGGTGAGTCGCTAACCAATCCATTCCAATGATTAGGTCATATGCCCGAGAGCAGTGACGTATACCATCAACCCGTAGTACACACTCCCATGCCTACTATACAATTATCAACACTCAGGTTCTACTCTGTTTTTCTCTCTCTCTCAAGCCATCTCGACTTGTTTAAAGACATAGTGCTCGTAGGCTGCCAAACCAATCTTTTCTAATGATGGTGAAATGAAATTATCTTTCGCACCAGAATCAAAACAAAAATCTTAACATTGATATGATTTAGTGTACATGATGACTCCACCACCGGGGATTGATGTTCTACCTGGCGACTATTAACCGCCGCTGCAAACTGGGTAATGCTACTTGCTCTTCCTATCGGGGCCTTTACTTCTATGCACTTAACCTTGATTAGAATCTCCGGCAACATTGCACGGGGTCTCCGCACTTCAGTCAGTAACACGTAGATTGAACCTGCGGTAATCGTTATGTGACCGCTCAAATGAGTTCTTCCGAACCCCCGCCTCTACTCATTGCCTCGAAAGATGGTTGTGAACCCGTTCAAGACTGCTATATGAACTAGATGTCGCACTCAATCGCCATTGGAAATCCCTCGCAACGCATCGGCCCCAGCGACTGCTAATATATACAAGGGTCTTGAGCTCCTCTCCTAGAAATGTCCTCCTTGTGGCCTTTCCCACGAATCCAGTATGAAATGTCTGGCCTTGTACTCGGCTAATTTATGTGTTCTTTCCGCGATAATGCGATTTTCTCCACCGCAGATCCGCCATCAAGACGCTTTCCATCCGCATTCATAGCTCTTATCTTTAGGGTTCAACTTATAGACGGCGCTTTATCATTGCTATCATTGTCCATATACGATACGTATTTGACCAGTTCCATAATTTTGATCTCATATTCTTATACAGTTCTTTTTCCTTTTACTAAGGCATGAAATGCCCTACTTGTTGTCTCAGAGTATGTCGGTAGATATTTCCTTCAGAAACTCTCCTAAAAAAGTTCCCAAGACACCGTGTCCGGGGTAAGGTGCGCTTGTCTTTCCAAAGTTGTCTCTACCCGCCTAAGGTTAGCGCCGCCTCTTAACCGAAAAATGACGATCTTTGCCTTTGGTTGGACGATAGTCCCTTAAGGCAAAATGACTCGTCATGCCTTCCAAATCCAGTTTCGCGTATTCACGGGCGCGACTCTCCGGATAAACTCCGGAAGTTTGATCTTCTCAAATTCTCACGTGATGTCTTCGATTAGAGGTCCTCCCCCTGAATCCATAGACGCTTATGGATTACCCGCTCCGAACGGTGGGGGTTCCACTTCATTACCTGCCGGTTGTCGCCTCTTTAAAGTCTCAAGTATTTAGCTTCCAACGAGCGCCAGTGATGAGGGCTATTCTCAGCGATGGTGGTGGTGGTGTTGCTGTGTTGGATGTAAGCTTGCTAACACGCTCGGTTCTTCGAGTCCCCACATCCCAGATGTTAACCTGCATCACCCCAAATTTGTTTGGGTGAGTTCAAGGACGCTTCAAATTGTTACTTAAACTTTAGGAACAAAGAAGAAGGATAGTTTTTTTACTTGTTTGTAAACAGGCATTACTCCATCAAGGGATTGGCTAGGTTAGGGTTAGGATTAATGCCTAAGCTTGATTTCTTCACCTATAGAAAAAAAATTATTATTCTCTGCCTCAGGAGCTACGCTTTAGCCTTCACATACTATACTGCCACCTCCTATGCTTACTTCTTCTAGTGCATATGTCACCTTCCCGCCTATCCTTGTCTAAGCCTCTTTAATCCTTTTCGCTTAACTTGATTGGAAGTGTATCCTGACCTTATATTATTAATTTTACTGTGCTGCTTTTACACCCATTGACACGGGCACAATCAATGATCTTTTAATCTTACTCAACCTTAAACCCTTATCTGATGACAATGCATTGAAGATGCCGGGTATATTCTCGGGTTTTCTCCTCCAAATCAATGGGTCCACTTTTATTGTTCATAACTTTTCGCATTTATCAAGGCATCCGCTAACATGTTTACTTAACATTTTTACCTAATCACATTAAAAAATTTGTCAGAAGTGGGATATATAATTACCATTAAATGATTAAATAGGACGTCCTACATCTAACATCATTCACAAATGCCTAATGCTGGACGTTTCACCAAATATATGTACCTTTCTGTCATATCCAACCGCCAACCACTTATGGCCGTATAGTGTATTAAAAACTAATAATCTAGACTAAACTAATCCTAAGCTTCAACGCCAGACCAATACACATACATTTTTTTTCAAGGCACATACACGGTGCGTTGGTGTTTAGTTGTTACTTAAGGCTTAGGTAGTGGATGGTCACGGGTTCAAAAAACCATGGAGTCATTAATTTTTATCATATTAACCTTATATATTATTAAATTCACAATTTTGGAAATAATTGAGTTTTACTATTTAATATAAGATAATTAATTTAATTTAAATAATTAATTATGTAGATAGTATTAATAATTTTAAATAATAATTAAAACAAAAAAAAATATATATATATATATATAAAATAGATAATGCAATTATTCAAAAGGCTTATTAATGCTTTTAAATCAATTATTAAAACTAAAACATTAATATATAAAAAATATCCGTGGCATTAGCCATGTACTTTGCTGGCCCAAGCTTCGCATGAGGCCTGACGTGTATTCGCCTCCCTTCAAGACTAAAAAACCTGCTCTTAACCCTAACGCCCTTCACTGTCTTTCCTCTCACGCCTTTCCTCCAGCCTTGGCACTGGTACAATCACAGTAACGCATCATGAGAGTCCTTCAAAGCCCTGCCACTTTAGTAATATATCCCATTACCTGTGGGCATCCAATACTCCATATTACAGGCTTAGTCATTGTGAGATGAACAGAACCAATCACACATCACTTCCATCGACAAATAATCATTGGCATAGCTTGAATATGTTCCACATGCCTTCACTGCCTCAAGAGAATCAGGTATGTTTTATCTCCAGCCTGGCCACACTAGATTGGTGACACACTGAGAATGACACCAACACAAATAAATCCACCTAATTCCTAAGAGGCATAAACAAATACTGCATTCAGCAGTTGAAGAGGCTTATAAAATGGTTGCAACCATTACAGTCACAAAATACCTAGCTTTGGCCCTGTCCCCAGAGCATTGTTCTAGCACACCCATGCATCTCAGGAATAGTTTGGAGGCAAAACTCATGGGTTTCATTTGGTCGCCTGGTATTTTTTGAAACAATTTAGTAAGACCAATACCAGAAAATATTGGCTTTCTAATACTCCATCCGCTTTTCCTCGTGATTGTTTTTTTTTTTTCCAAGTGGAAAGCTGCTTAGATCTGATGTGCATTTAAGCTATTTATTAAGGTAATTGAGCCGTTTTCCTTCACTAGCTGCTTAAATGCTCTGCCTGCATGCCACGATTCTAAAACTGCATTTGAAATGAACGCGTTTGCTAGTCTATATTGACTTTTTCTTCAAGAATTCTAGATATTTATTTTGTGTTGGAACTGGGTCTCATGACATTGATTCTAGAGCTAATATAGTGATAAATTACACAAATTTTTTTTTTGAAAGTTTCATTGAAGAGAGGGCTTGATGGCCTTTTTCGCAGTTATTCGCTTGGTCGGTCGCTCCGCATCTGATGCTGGCTCAAACGCTTATTTGAAAAAAGCCCTTTAATTTATTTGATTTTTTTTCTGAGATTTGTTCAAACATTTTGAAACAATCGGTGATTCATTTCCATTAAGTTGTCTTCGACTTTAATCGATCAATGCATTCTCAGATCCTCGGCGCACGAACTCTTCATTTCAGTTTATATATTACTTTATGTTTTCCATTTCAAGACATGTTGAAGAATTTAGGTGCTCACAAGAGCGGATATTTTGAGGGATTTTCTCCGCTAGGGTTTAGCCAATACTTCATTTGCTTCCGAGGTGAGAATTGGATTGATTTCATGAAAAATAATGAGCACCCGGGTTTATTTTATCCGAGTCGTTTGACATAATTCTATTAATTCAAGGATAATTAATAATAGTTGATTTTTGAGCTAATAGTATACCCCGAGGACCTTGTGAATTGAAAAAAAATTCCACAAAATTCCAGCCTATTTCAATATTTTTTAGAAAATAATTATATAAAGTATTTCTGCTCATTCAATTTTTCTTCAATCTAGAAAGTCGCTATTGTTTGAGTATTCATTGTACTTGAGATCAAATAGAGGTCATTTTTCAAGTATTCGCATCTCCTGCTTTCTTCATGATCCGCTCGCTATTTCTTAATGACATCCCTAGAGACCATTGTCAGCTTTCTAATGATTTCCACTAAATTGCTTCCTCATTTACGCAAAATTTTGAACTTATGTAATTCTAAAATATTAAAAATTTAACCAAATTGTTGCTTCGTTTTTCTTGTATTAGTGAGTGTCAATCGCATTGTTCATCTTCCAATTGGAGAAATTAGAGGCAAGATTCACTAAGATTCACTGCAATCAGCCTCCGAGTCAGTTTTGGCTCTTTTCTCCTTCCAGGCTCAGAATAAACCTTAGTAGCTAAAACGGGGACAGATTTATTTATTTTTTAATTTTTATTAAAATTTGTTTTGTTTTTTTTTTTTTTTTTTTTTTTTTTTTTTTTTGACTCCATAGCCCAAATTTTATATTTACCCTAATACATTTATTTAGGGACATACTATAACTAAATAGAGGTTTATTTAAATTTATGGTAGGTAGCCCTTTGTTCCAGATTTTAACTGTGGCTCATACTATGTGTAGGCCAATAGATTTAACATCCAATTCTACAACAAGACAATAACTTTTACTAGATTTATGAAAATTCAACAATTCCTTTTAATTTAGCACACATAATGCATGCAATTTATCAACTAATAATAAATTTTTATAACAAATTAAAAATAATGCATAATTTTAAATACTTGGTACTCATGTTAACCTCCGCTTGTCTCATACTCTGTTGACCGCTCAATCAGTGGAAAACACGCTTCAAAACGTTGTTCACCTGCCAACTAGGGATTAATTTCCTAGCTCCAGGATACTATATGGATATCCTAGCCCCCATACTAAATCCCAAAGAACCGGTGCTCACTTAACAACCTTTCCCGGACTACGTAACTCAACTCTCCTCTCTGCAGATCCAAGAGAGCCCCCCAAAAATCAATCCACCTCTCTCCCTCCAATGATCCCTCCTTCCTAACTCCTTCATATGCCTCCTTTACCCACTTCCCCATTTACTCTCATCCACCCATTTATTAATCTTTATTTTATCCTTTCGTAGTTAATGCCCTTATCCCCTTTATTTATTATATCCTCTCAGAATTAATATGTTATCCCTTTCCTGTATCGCAACCTTTTAATTTAAACAATATAACTTATTAATCTATTAAATTTAATACTCATGTTATTAAATGTAATAGGTAGTTAATTAATCAATTAATTAATCAAATTGCAACCATTAATTAATTAATAATTATTTAATTAGTATTATTATACCTATCTGGTTTAATTAATACCATATTAAGACGATTAATCCCCTAATTAATTTTTACTTAATAATCCTTAAACATTTGTTCAACTAGGGTTGTTACAGATAGGGTAGACTAGTTTTTCATATGAGTTTTGGCAAGAGAGTTGCCATGTGAGTCTCTGTTTTCTGAGTTAATAAACAATGATGTGATTAAAATTATGCAATTTCTTCTTGATGTCAAAAATTCCAAAACTTTTTAATGTTAGAGTAGTTAATATATTGTTGAGTTTTGATAGAGTTTTAGAGAATGCGGTGTCCATACTTTTGAATATACAATTTAGAGTTTAGTATATGTAGAGAGAAGGGTTTTTGACAAGTGTAACAAAGTTTTAGATTGGTAGTTGTAGGGTTTTATTCTTGAAGTGTAGATCTCCTAGTCCATGAATTAAATTTCAACATAAACTACTTGTCAAAGAAGCTGAAAACATCAGCCCATGCATCATTGAATGAATTAGATCAAGCATCTTTCTCTATCTTTGTGACCTGCTTGGGAACACAGTGTTGACATGCTCACTAAGTGCATGGTTCTTGCACATCTAGTCTTCTTGATCTTGAAGTCTAGCAATCCTTGTACCACATCCTTCAAGAGAGGAAGTGTTTCTAGTGTAGGTGACCAAACCTCTTGCTTAGTTTGTCAATGTCATGCACTAAAGCATCATACTTCCTCAGATTTGCTAGCAACATTTAAAGACCACCTTCATGTACTCCTCTAGCCAAAACTTGACCAGGGTTAGGGTTGCGTTTTCTACTGATTACTAGCCAAGCATCAAACTCAACCACACATTATAGAGTTGTCATTCAAGAAATTAAAGGAAGATTCTTAGTCAAACAAGGGACATACAAGACATCATTCAACTCTAGAACATCATCTAACCTCATGCAAAATAAGACAAAGCCCACTTTGGTAATTGGATAAGTAGCATCATTGCCTAATTACACCTGTATGCCATACTCTTGTTCTTGAAGCTTGTAGAAAACCTTCTCATTGAAGGTCATGCGTCTGGATACTCCATTGTCCACATACCACACTACACGAGAAACGATGTTAGTGGAAAGGTACAATACCATGGAGAAAGTTGTCTCAAGTCTAGATGCTAACTCCTTCACTCCGACTTAAGCTTTTGCACTCTCCTTGCAAATTGCTTTTGTTGTTGTTGGGCTTTCTTCCTCTCAAGACACTAAGATGCATAGTGGCCCATCTTGTGGCATTGGAAAAACTTCACGTGACTCAAGTACTATATAGATGTTGGACATCATGCTATATTTTTGTTGGACTTGTTACCTTGAAAATCTGCACATTAAGTGGTAAAGCCCTAAAACACAAGTGCAACCTTAGGGGAACTAAGAGGGGTTGTCCATTGTCACCACAACAACGCCATCTCTCACTTAAGGCCAACTCTTTTTTCGGCACAAAGGGGGTATCCCTAAGGAAAAGTGTGTATATTGAATCTTTAGAATTAAGAGATGGGGGGTTGCCAAAACAAGTGCTAATCTAGAGCCTAGAAGAAGAAATCGGCGATTAAACGCCAAAAATCGGCAAAATCGCGATTTTTTGGGCCTGACGATTTTTACCCTTAAAAAACGCGCGATTTTTTAGACAGTCAAAAAATTGCGTTTTTTTGAAAAACACGGCAAAAAATCGCCAAAAAACGCGTTTTTTTCGAAAAACTTGGCTGGGACGCGCGGGCCGCGGGTTAAAGAGCCCGATTTGTTTTTTTTTTGTCATTTGGTTTTCTTTTTGTGTGGAGCAGCAAGGGAAGGAGTTTGTGGAGGCCATCAAGTGTTTTTGAGGTGTGCAAAGGCAGGGCAAGGGATTCATCCACAATCTTTGAAGATTTTTGTGGTGGAGCAAG
>SNQJ01S0177648.1:0-19784 GCA_010110895.2 Picea sitchensis
ATCAATGAAATAATGCTAAAACAAAGTTGTTAATGTGTAAGTATTTAAATAAATAGTTAATTGCTTAGCATCCTATGGATGGGTGCTACATATGGTATCAGAGCTTAGGCTCAAACACTAGGGACAAAAGGGCCATCATATTTACTTGAACTACTCCAAACAAAGAGTAAAGTGATTGCTGCAACCATGTACAAAAATTTTACGAAGCCATGTCTTAAACCCATATATGTAATGGTAAGCCATTTATAAGTAGAAAAGAGTTGTATATGGTAAGAAATTTATAAGTAGAAAAGAGCTGGAAATGGTAGTGAATAGAAATGTATTATACAATATGATAAATGTATATTTTATCATCCTAGATATATTAAATTCAATCTCCATATAGGAGGAACACCCTTACTAAAATCTGAACTAAAGAGAACCAGACGATCATTCCCTTGACACAGATTTACTTAACCATGGCACAATCAACAGGAAAAGATCAAACAATCCATTCGGTTCCCTGGTCCAGGAAGCTTATCCTGCATCGGAATTCCACTATATCTTATGCTATAATAACTATAAGATAAAAACATACAGACTTTATCCTCATAGATAGAAGTGACCGAGAGGGAAGCGTTATGATCTTTACAGGGTTCGGTCTGCATTCTTTACAGGGAATCGTTTGGTCTTTTGATTTCATTATCAAAAGGTCACAAGTCACAATTTACACTTTTTATGAAGTTTCATTCAATGCAGTTTTATCGCATCATAACTCCACAATATCTGTTACGTGAGAAATCTTGCCTGGCTACCTTTTTCAGTCTGTATCTTGATTCTGCGTTCTAACCTTATATTTTCTTTTTGCAATTATGGGATGGTGCATATAAAATCCCAATGCCCCAGTGAATTTTGCACAATTTACTTTTGTAGTTGCATTCTATCCAAATAGGAGGTTGCATGTAAACAATTAACAGATGTTTAGAAGTTGTGGAACAAGGGATCTATTTGCCTTGGAATCTTTGATTTACTATGGCAGTTTGGTTTTCTAAACTATTTAGAACTGGTACAACACAAAACAGAGCCAGAAACAAAAAAAAACAAAAAACTATAGCGGACTACATCTCTTAGACGCAGTCCATGGAATAGTCTACATCCCATCCACTATATCTGACAATTTATTTAGCTATATAAGTTTATTCAATAGATACTGATTTTCTTTTATCAGAGGATATCACTGGCACTACTAGACCTGCCTCTTCTTCCCTTTCTGTTATAGCAATAAAGTAGAAATGTGCACACTGTTTCTCAATGCTTCTCTGTACAGGTTGGCCTAAAGGAAGTTGTCTGATTGGAAGAGCTCCATTTAAAGCCTCTTCCAAAATAGTAGCTAATACAGTTGTCTTGATTGGAACACCAAGCTTACTGAAAAGAGCAGTGAACATAGTATTCACTGCTCCCGGGCTAGATAAATCCAATTTCCTACTGATTCCAGATTCTGCTTGTCTGTATTGCTCACTATTTTGTATCTTACTTAGTGATCACAAACAACACAGTGATAGACAATGTTTTATGTGCCTCGCACATAAACATGGAGTTCAGTACCAGCTTCCACTTGGAATTTCTTCAATAGGAGATGAAAGGCAATATGTATGATATGCCCCATCACAGGCATCACATATTAGAATACAATCAACACACTCATCAACACCACAGGCTCTGCAAAGGCCACCATTTGTACCTAATGAAAGAAGGTCACACTGTTGATTTTGTAGACATGGGCTTCCAACATTTTCCCCATATTTCAATGTTATTTGAGTTTCTTCAAATGGAGACCTAATTGAATCTTTGTTTATATCATTCAAGTTAACAGTATCTATGTCTTCAACTCCTCTCCCAGTGTCCTCACTGATCAGATTTCTTGAAAACAAAGACTGATTATTGCAATTTTCAACTCCAGGAATCTGAATAGCTGTTCCTTCTTGTCTACTGCTATGATTCTGGTCACTTATCTGCTCAGGTTGTTAATCTTGATCCAGTAATTTTGGATCCATGGTTGCCTTTTCTTTGGCAGGCTCAAAACTTTTGGCAGCTTCTCGCTCAAGCAAAGCTACCACCTCTTTTCGTAAGTATTCTGAGAAAGATCTGAGAGCTTATCTACCATAAGAACCATTTCCTAACCTAGATTTACATGTGTTAGTCAATCCGCCTAGCAAACAACTAACTAAATCTTGAAACTACTCCTTTGTCAACTGTAATACAAGAATCCACCCACCATACGTGAATGAGCTCCGATTTCCATATTCCATCTTAATTTTCAATTGAAATATCACATTCAATTCCACTTCTTCAATCCATAGATTTCAGAACAGGCACAATATCCCTCGGTACTCATTGAACAACATAGATCTTTCCTCCACCTTGAAGTCCATAAAGTGCCTTTATCAACTACTTGAGAACTTAAATTTTTTTCTTGGGAAAAGCATCCCGGTATGATAAGACTCACGGATAAGTCCAAGTCACTTCGTCAACAAATAACTCCATTATTAGCAGACAAACACATACGGAGGTACCGAGAGGCCATTGAACTACGAGTATTTTCTTTACAAAAAAAAAAGTAATCAATGCTTGTTGTGCTTCATAATATTTTGTACTTGGATGAAGCATGGTATAGACTTGATCAAATAGATCCCCAAGAAAATTTAACAATGATGGAACAAACTGTAATTTTTTTAGTTTCATCCATCTCTAGTTTTTCAACGCTCCACCAACTCCTCCAATTCATATATCTCATCTGGAAAGAACCCATTGAACACATTTTGAGAAAAATACAACCTTCCCAAACGGATACACAATTTCGCAAGCCAGTTAGAAAATCCCCACCAAAATAGTCAAGGTTTAAGCTCCGGTGATATTCAAGTTTTGAGGTCCAAACCACAACGGACTTAATGTTTCTATAGTAGTGCTTGCAATATGAATTCTGATGTGAAATTAGATTACTATTTTCAACTAAGCCTATTTAAGTTGTTTGTAGTTGGAATCCATCGTCGTTCTGCCTTCTTTTCAAGGACTTGATAAAGTGAATCGAGTGAATAATTCCCACTACAATGCGAGATGAAGCATCACAGCTGAAAAGCTCAAGTTTTGGGGTTAGTTGGATGCGGAAGACAATTTGCGATAAACAATGTGTGAGTATGTGAGAATATCACAAAAGGCCCTATGAAGAGTTCCTTCAGGATGGATTGGAAGCTAATGGATAATACACATTTCACAATCTGCGCTGAGAACACCATATCCAAATGAAAACAGAACGCATTTAAAAAATCGACTTGCCAGCCAGCAGAGGTGTGGAAAACTGATCACTCCAATACGATGTTTCTAAAGCGCACAGCTTCAAATACTTTAGTGGTATGCCATACTAAAAGTAACTTCAGAATATCATCATAAACTATATTTCTGTAATGATGATTCAATTTCAGGAACCAGACACTCCTTCATCCAAGGAAACCATTTCTCTCTGAAATAACATTTTGGGAGAAAAAATAGAGGTTCGCGTATATACGTCATGTTAATGCCCTAGTGGCAGAAAAAGTCGAGGACACTACGTACCGGCCATTTGGCTTCTTCATTTGAGAAATAGAAATGAAATAAACATAACCACATGAAGATTTGGAATAGACGCTCCGATTAGTTGGCTCACTTTTCTAGCTAATCCGATATCTCTGACTTGCTGTCACATTTCTATCAAAACCCAAACCCGATATCTCTGACCTGTCATCAATGCCCTGTTAACCGACCTTGGACCAATATCTTTTAACTATTTCGATCTCCTCCTGCTGCACTGAGCACTGCCACCTTCCTTAGATAAACCCCACTCCAAGCTAATGAAAATATTTGGACTATTTCGGTGTCCTCCTGTTGCACTGAGCACTGTCAGAGTATTGCCACCTGGCTGAACTAAATTCAAGACAATTATATTTGTGAGGGAATTAGTGTGTCGATAGACATGGAAAATGTGGTTGTCACTCTCTTGTATTCGTCATTAGTACTGTATAACATATCTGCATTTGCTTCTCATTACTTTAATAATATTCATTGTTGTTTTTCTGAACATACTTACACTACACGACTCTCTCAATTGCATCCTTATTGAATTTATTGAACTGTCAAAGATAAAACATTGACAAAAGTGTTCCACTTCCAAAGAATATAAACTCAATAAAACCAAAATCCACTCACAATTTAAAGAAGTCTAACATCTTAAATAACAAGTCACATCATGGTCTTTAATATGTTAGACTTCTTTAAATTGTGAGTGCTCATGTATATGACATTTATGAGGACTGATCCCCAGGGTGTTGCCAAGACATTGCTATATAAAGTGAAGACTGACTTCATAGTGAAGTTCCAGATGTCGAACTCAGAACAACTGAGTTGCGCGGAGCTAAAGGAGATAAAATGAATGATTGATTGGCGAAAGTTCTTGGGAATATGATCAAAGGTTCTGCGACCTGATCAGTAGATTGGCATAACCTATCCATGAAACCTAGCACAAGGAGTGGTTTATTCAAGGCCTTATGCCCTTGAGCAGAGTGTCGTTGATGCAACAGAAGTGGAGCGCTCGCTGCCCTATACACCAGACGCTACCATATAGCTAATGCATATTTCCTGACTCAAGACTAGGCAAGAGGAGTAGTGATATTGTATTAAGTCCTAAAAGGAATCAGATGCTTAGGATTAAATTTGTTCGCTACCCCAGTGGATCGCTCCCCCCAAAATTAGAGTCAAGTATCACCCCTCACTTGTAAGGGTACCAACAGGAACCTTCTTACAGTCCAGTCCACTCGACTTTTGTTTGGTCTTTATAGGTAACGTCTTTCACTCCTTGAAGGGAACTCATTAATTGCTCACCTTTATTTTAGAGCCCATCAGGCAGGGGCTCTAGGGCGAGCCCACCCACTCCGGTGGTTTTTTACGTATCTCAATGCGAGTGATGGTCTCTTCAGTTGCTAAGAGCCCATCCCACTTCAAGATTTAGTTGGTAGAGTCCACTTTAGGATTGGTTCAAGGGGGGATCTAGTTCATGTAGAATTGAGTAGTAGCTCAGATGAGCAAGAATGCGAAGGTCTAGTTCTTGATCGAACATGTCAGGTCGAGAAGGAATTTATTCCACCTATTGATTGGATTCATGTGCTCTAGCATGAATCCACTCAAACAACTCCCAATCAAACTACATGTAATACAAGATGTCTCGATCTCTTCATGTTAAAATAGTTAGTAAATAATAATAATAATTAAAAATGTACATATATATATCATATCGGTTAGATAGATTTATTAATGCGGAATTTATTACATGAACTTTGTGCAATGATAGCTGACAACATACTCATTGTTGACATGACTTATACTCATTGTTTACATGACTTTAAAAAAATCAAAGTCCAAGTCCATTAGTTGCACGACTTTAAAATATTTAAGACCCAAACCCCACAAAACCTAAGTACCGAGGGACTTTGCCACCATAGAGAGTGAGAGAGTCTTTAAATTAACAAATTTTAATATATATGAAATAATAAATAAAGAGAAAAACTCCACGTACTCCACCTAGTAATATTTATTGTCTTGATATGAAAGCAGTTCTTTAGAGCCATATGACATTTATAAAATTATAGTTTTTGAAGTACAAGTTGTGAAAGGATAATAAATTATTCTTTAACAATCAATATAGGTTAAAAATGAATTTATATTGGGCATTTATATTATTAAAGAGACTTTATGTATTTATCTAAATAAAATAAATAAAATAAATAAAATAAAAATAAAACTAATCAAGTTCTAAAGGATTCTATTAAAAAAAATGTCAATGATTTTGGTTATCAACCTGACAAATTTTATTTTTACCAAGGTTATCGTTTATGTGATATTTTAATTGGTGTGTGATATTATGTTTTATCCATAAATAAATGGAACTAAAATTATGAGGTGAGTATTATGATGGACTTAATCTTAAAATACATTTGAGAGCATTATACCATTCACACATGTTGTGGCATGGTTTGTATCACACTTCTTGAATAAAATTGAATCCTATATACGATAGGAAGGTGGAAAGGGAGACATCCATATTCTAGCATTAATTAGGAATGGAATATGACATGTACCATCATATGTTGGAATAACTAATTATATTATATAATAAAATAAAAATAAAAAATAAACTAAATGTATATTACAATGATAGAGCATGATCTATGGGTCTAGACTTCACAATAAAGACCATGATGATTATACCTATGTATGGAGCACCATTTGTTTCATTCAATTTTTTATTATTATTATATATATATATATATATATATATATATTCCCTTCTACTTATATGATTTTGCACCTTAATTCATGAATCAACTTATAAATCAACTTACCGTCTCCACTAAATTACCCAAGATGGAAACTTGAACTTATGTTAAAATTTTTCACTGAACCACTATCACGATGAGATTTCTCTAAAAAATGGGGCAATGAAGTTACTTAAATGGCAATAGAATAAATGGTGTTGTATCTAGAATAGAGGGGGTGTTATATCTAAATGGATATTGTAAGTGGGCTTAAGTTGTGAACCTAAAACTTGGGGTTAGAGTGATAAGTGAAATATCATGAAATATGTTTTATTATGCCATAATGTGTGACGAGGTATATCGATTGGTTTATATTATCCATTATGATGTTAAGCCAACTCATGTTTGATTGATGAGTTGACTTGATCATACTAGCGAAGTGAGGTTCATGTATGTTTGGTGAAGGATTTATAACATTAGTAAAATGAGTGATCAGTATCCTAACTTATTCTAGTTGGTTAAAACAAGGAATGAAGAGAGTGTCCATGGGAGGAGTTGATGTGATTTAGAGAGAGAGATCGCTTGGTAACAAGGGGGCATCCCTTGGGGAACAAGAAATACTTTTGCCCATAAATATATTTAGTAGTAGCAATTACAATGGATTGTGATAGATTATTATGCACAAGTCCTTTATAAGAGGGGATAACTATCTAGGTGTGATCTCACATCTTGAAATGCATTAATAAATATAACAACTACTTTCTCTAGAGGGATTTATTTTATTTTTCTTTCTTGTGAATAAGAATTTGTTTTAGAAAATGAATGCTAGAAATGTGCTTCCCATTGTTAAAAATTATCTCATAATGAGGAGGATGAACTTGAAAGTTCTAGAATGGGAAAAGAAAGGAGCAAGAGGTCAGAGTTAATAAGTATAAGGTAATTATAGAGAATATAAATTGAGAAATACAAAGTATAATTGTATAAAAAGAAGACCTTAAGGACAAGTGACTAAATATTTGGAATGAACCCTTACTAAATTTATTCTTATTCTTGATATTGAAATGTTCACAAACTCACATGGTGCTCTTTACATATAGGCACATTAGTAATAGTGGATTGTTGGTAGAAAGCATAATTTTCTTTGACTATGATGAAAAGAATCCTATACTAAACATTTGCATTGGTCAAAGATCTAATTTATGACTTGAGAGGAAGTTAGATTGAGGACAATGACCAAAACTATGAAGTGAGGACATTACATGACAATAATTTAGTAGTACCTTAATCAATGTTAATGAGCATGGGAAACTTTTGTGATGATGTATGTATTGTATCACTTGAGTTTAGGTGATAGTCAAGTTAGTGATAATTGATTATAATTACTAAGATATATTCACAGAGTGGAATTACATGATAGGATTAATGGAATTTATAATCGAACTCAATGTAAGATTCAGTTAACTAAAGAATCGATAATAATATAAGATTCTAATTGACTATCAAATAGTAGACTATGCTTTAATATACAACTTAGGAAGAATAAATCTATAAAGAAAAGCATGTCCTTTCATTTAATTACCAATGGTAATCAAATAGAGTCAAGACATAGAAGGTGCCTACTAAATAGGCATAGTTGCAATCAATAGATTAATAGCCTCGACATGTTTTAATTAAGTCATTGTCCAATGAGACCAATATAACTCAAGGTTTGCTATCACGAAGATAAATAGAAGTTGTGTCATAAATTCTCCTCCTTATTGTGAATGATCATAACTTGGGCCAGTTATTATTGAAGGTGGGTGTATGTAATGCCCCCACATTTTGATATAGGTAGTTAGAACATTGTTGTTTACTAATATTAATAATTCAAGTTTAGCATTTGTTTAGGTCGATTAGACTTGGTTAGACATTGAGATGTGTACCCCTAGACCTATTTGTATGTTACATGATATATGCTCATGACAAAGATAGTTATTTGATTATTTGAACATGAAAAGTAAAAATGCATTAAGTTCGTTACATGTATACCAATTCAATTTATGTTATGAATGTATAATAGATGCAATGCATGATGTAAATAGGAATACATTTCTTAATTGAGTGTCGATGAAAATATGGATTCTTATATATAAATTTGTGATGTATCTACATCAATATGTGTTATTGGTGAACTAACCTATATAGAGATGATAGGCTATGTGATATTTAAATGACTATAATATTGAGGTAACTAGGATGTCATAGAAATCATGAAGATATTATATGCTATAAGTTGTGCCTCTTTAATTTATGATTGAAATATTACTATGATCTATGGTAAGTGTGGTTTTGATAGGATTGCACAGCTTACCCAAAGTGGATGTTTGATGGCGTGACTCTAATAACGATGATTTACTGTATGGCTCGATGTGAGGTGTTGACCCTAGTTCTATGAGGAGGGTGAAGGTATTTCCCACCATCTATCCTCCAAAACCTAGAGTGGGTGGGAGGCTATGTGAGATCCTTGCGCTCCTAGACATGTGATGACGCTAGTTGCCCTATTGGGGAAGCTTGAGTGAGAGATGTGCTTGACACTTTAAACTACTGCTTCTATCTAGAGTTAAGGTCAATATAGTTGGCGCTCCATCTTAGTCCAGCAGGAGGAAAGGATAGGATGGAAGGATGGAAGTAGAGTTAGGAAGGAAGGATGCTTGATGTTAGTTGAGAATACTAATTGGGATTAAATATTCCACTATTGTTTACTCATGGTTCTACCATGTTTAAAAACCACCTCTCTTTGATTTCTAATGATATTTTTAAGTGTGACAATGAGTTATTAATGAATTAGTATAATTTAGTTAGTTAAGATTATAACGATGCATTACTTGATCTTTTGTCTACATGTCTTAGTGATCATATGGGAACTATGCACTAGAAACAATGATTGTTTATCATTGAGTACATGCATGATGTATGTGTCCTCTAACTCATACACATACCCTACCCATGTACACTAGTATAAGTAATTAATGTATTAATTATTAAAGTAAGTTATTAATATTTAATTGAATGTTTATTGAATATGTAAATTATATTGCATACAAATCTCTAGAAACATTAAATACTTCTTGACTTTGATAGATGGTGGGTGTGATGAATTAAGTGAGCATGGTGGAGTGTTATGTAGATTTTTGGGGAAAATTGTCAAATAACATTTATTATCTATCATGAGAATAAAGACTTTTTGTTTAATTTATTGTTGTTTAATGCAAGTCATTTATATTTAGTTTTATTTAATATTTTCCCAAAATATCTAGACTGGGAGTTGATGGATAATGATGAGGGGGTTAGAGACTTGGGAAGTGTGTATGGAAACTTGATAAATAGGGAAAAGTAGAGGAGGGATGGAGAGGTTTGAGTATGATGAGAGGTTGTGAAATTGTTGGAAGATATAATTCTTGTGATAGTTTCTTTGAGCATTTGTGCTGTTGTTCTTGGAGTCACGGGCATGAGGGCGAAACCAAGGTTTCTTGGGCTAGAGATCATTAGGCTCCTAGTTGGCAGGGATGATTTTGTTGTTTCACTCTGGGTAAGCTGGAAAATAATGCTTGGAAGCACCAGGGACTATATTGCAACTGATGAGTTTCAACAAACCACGAAGGATGTATTTTTTTCCAGGACTACATTACAACTGATGAGCTTCTACAAACTAAGAAGGAGGTATTTTTCAGTGATATTTTGGGTATACTTATGTTTTAAGTTATTAAATATTAAAGTTAGCCTACTACTTATTTCATCATGTTATTAGATTTATCATTGAGAAGATGTAGAAGAAATGTGTAAATAAAAATCAATGAAATAATGCTAGAACAAAGTTGTTAATGTGTAAGTATTTAAATAAATAGTTAATTGCTTAGCATCCTGTGGACGGGTGCTACATCGTGGGCCAGGAATCCTTACGGAATCCTGGAGCTAGGGAGCTGGAGAGGCTCTGTTCCTAGCTGGCTGGGAGGTTAGACGGTTTTGAGCAAAGCATCAGGCAGAGTTGGAGAACATCAGTAGCATCGGTTAGAGGTATGTATTTTCATTATTATGATGAATATGTAGTTTATTATGATGATTCTCATAAATTTTAATTATGATGAATAATGAATGGTTATGAATGGTTATATGTTGAATAAGGAATCATAGAGATGTTAGGATATCATTTCTCTATTTAAATTTATGTTTTTATAAGGCTCTGTTGGAAGAGACCTTACATTAACTAGCCTACTTGTCATGTATAAGTCACAGTGGATTAGGGTTGATCGGATCCATCCAATGTAAAGTATTAATTGTATTATAATACTAAGAAAAAACAATATTGCAGCAAATACCAACAAAACAACAAAATATAGAGAATCACAACACCAAAAATGAAACCTTTATTGATAAAAATCCAAGTTCGCTTGCCTCTTCGAGGGGAAAACATCCATCGGAGTAGATTTCTATTGTAATAATTCTCAAGACAATAATTTATTATGCCTTCTACTCCTATTTATACTAATTATACCTTCTAAAGAAAATTCAAGAGGAAGATGTTTCTAGAAGTTGAAGCTTCTATAAGTATTCTTATATTAGACTTGATCACATTATTAAATAGGAATTATTAACTAATGTTGGCCTTTGTTACATGGAAAATATATTATTCTACCTACGACAGAGGTTAGGGAGGTTAGGTCCCTAACATGTGCTCCCCCTTGAAGAATATATTTGTCCTCAAGGCTGGAGATGAGGAAATTGTTGCAGAATGATATTCAGTTCTCAGGTGGCATATTTTGGATTTGTATTCTTCCACTGAACTAACACTTCCTTGATGGCTCATTGACGTAGATGATGCTTCATGAACCGATCCAAGACCGCTTGTGCCTGTAACCAAATGGAACCTTATTCATCCAACTGAGGGAGACTGTTTTGAGTCTGACACTTAGTTCCAATCACTTTCTTTAAGCATGAGACATGAAAAAAAAGATGGATCTTAGAATGACTGCAAAGCTAACTAGTAGGCCACAGGCCCCACTCGCTTCAGAATTGTATAAGGACCATAAAATTTGGGGGTACATTTATGATAATGTTCATCTTTAAGTGAATTCTTCTTATAAGGTTGCAAACAAAGAAACACATGGTTCCCTTCAACAAAGTGTTGTTCCAGAATGACCTTGATCTGCTTGTTGCTTCATGTGATTCTAAGACAAGACCAAGTTTTCTTTGAGGTATGAAGAATGGTTTCTTAGATTGTCATATTTTTTTCAACATGTTGAACCTTGGAGACACTTGGAATGTATGAGAGAACTGACAATGGATTTTTCCCATAGAATACTTCGAAAGGAGTCATGAAAGTGGAAATATGGTAAGATGTGTTGTACCACCATTAAGCTAAGGGTGAATACTAATCCCTTTGATTTTTTCTGTGAGATGAAAAAACAATGCAAAAATGTTTCCAAACACTTGTTGACAAATTTTGTTTGTCCATCAGTTTGTGGATGATAGGAAATGATGAGATGTAATTGTCTTCCCTAGAGCCAGAAAAAGTCTTTCCAAAATTTGTTCGTGAAAGTTGGATCTCAATCAAATACAATAGAATGAGGCATGCCATGGATTTTGAATATATTGTCTGTAAAAATATAAGCCATTGTGGATACATTGAACGAGTGTTGAAGAGAAAAAAAATAGCATATTTGGAAATACGATATACTACCACCATGATGACTGACTTATTGCCTAATTTAGGTAATCCAACAATGAAATCCATAGAAATATCCATCCAAATAACAGGTGGAATCGAGAGTGGTTGGAGTGTTCTTGGAGCTTTGACTATTTCTCCATTATTGTGTTGATAGGTATCACATTCAACCACAAAGTTGTGGATGTCTGTTTCATAATGTCCTAGAAAAAAGATAACATTTGAACCATTCATAGGTTTTGTAAGCTCTGAATGCCTAGCTATGGGTGAAGCATGAAACTCAAATAATACCATGGGTTTAAGGTTCGAATGTTTTCTTAAATACAAGTGACCTTCATAGAGAATATCTTCATTATGCCAAGAATACGCTAGAGAATCTTGAGGATCCTTTTACAATTTTTGGATTAGGATAGAAATTTTTGGGCCTTGCAATCATTCCTATTTAATGACGTGAAGCCAATATTATACAATGAATGAGAGGGAAAAGGGGGACCCTTCTTTTTCATATTTCATTGAAAGAGAATCAAAAACCACATGTTCTTTTCCCTCCTTGTAGATGATCTCATAATCATATCCAAACAGCTCGATCACCCATTTTTTTTGCTATGGGGAGGAAATTATTTGTTCCATAAAATACTTGAGGCTACTATGATCATGTTTAATTTGGAAGTGTTTTCACAATAGATAAGGATGTTAGAGATCCACTGCATGAAAAATAGCTAACATTTCCTTTTCATGGGTTGATTGGCCTAAATATTTCTTTGATTGTTGTTTGATAGTGAAAGCCAAAGGTCAACCATCTTGCATGACGGCTACCCCAATGCCTTTCCATAACACATACCATTCCAGGACAAAAGTATTGGTGAATTTTGGTAGTGCTAGGACATGATTAGTGCACATAGCCTATTTCAAGGCTTGGAAGGATTGATTATCTACTGGAATTCAACTGAACGCATTTTTTTTAAGGAGAGCAGTGAGAGGAGCTATAATTTTTTCATAGTTTTGAAAAAACATGCAATAATATCCCATTAAACCCAAGATTCCACAAACGATTTTAAGAGTTTTAGGGTGAGGGCAACCCTTCATAGCTTCAATTTTCTTAAAATCCACCCATACACCATCCTTACCTACAATATGACCCATGCACTCAAATTTAGAGGCACCAAAAGCACATTTAGATTGTTTGAGAAACAAATTGTGCTTAGACAATAGATGGAGAACTTGATCCACATGGGCGAGATGGGCTTGCCAATTTTTACTATATATGAGAATATCATCAAATACAACTAAGACAAAATGATGGAGAAAAGGATAAAATACATGATTTATGAGACTTTGAAAAGTGGAGGGGGCATTACATAGGAAAAAGGGCATGACCAAGAACTCATAGTGACCCTCATGAGTTCTAAAGGTAATCTTGGGGATGCATTCCTCTTTCATACATATTTGGTGGTATCAAGGGATGATTTTACAGATGGAAATTTATTTTAAAATGTAGAAACCTTGGCGAGTCTTACTAATCCTTTCATATGCCAACTATAAATGTTTGGCGATATTTTTGTAAAAATATTCAAATTTCTAAGGATTTTATATAGTTTTTATAAAATTTTGGTGATTTTTAAAGTAAAATAATTTTATCCTATAGAATTTGGGCGAATCATTTTTAAAATAGTGAATCACGGTTTTTGGAAAAACCATGGAAAATTAGCCCATGAGCGAAATTTAGCCCCTAAAATCATCCATGGTGGTATCCAAAATGAATATCGATTTTTGTAAAGTATTGAGAACCACTCAATTCATCCAGGAGGTCATCAATGATAAGAATGATTAATTGTTCTTTGATCATGAGTTTGTTGAGGGAACAAAAATCAAGACACATGCACCAAGTTCCTTGTTTATTTAGTACCATGACTATCAGACAAGAATAGGGGCTGGTAATAGGATGGATAACACTGACTTCTAGAAATTCTTGAAATTTTTTCTCAATTTCAGTTTTCTATGCAAAGATATGATGACAAGGGAGAACATTGGGAGGAAGACTTCCTAGTACTAGAGGAATGGAATGATCATGGGAACTGTGACAAGAAGGAAGTCCATGGGGAGTGTTAAAAATATCTTGGTGTTTGGAGAGTATATATTAGAGGTCATGGTGCACAAAGGGTGTCTCAATGGAGTGAATGTAATGGAGTTGAGAAATAAAGCCAGAATGACTATGTTTTAGTATCTTTTCCATTTTTGGGGAGCTGATGATCTTAGGTGAGCCTATGGTGATACCTTGGAATTTATACTAATGTCCCTCCAGTTGGAATTGCATGGTGAGGTCATTAAAGTCCATGAGGATGGGGCCAAGAGTGCGTAACCATTCAACATCGATCACGATGTCAAAATCACCCATGTCGATAGAAAACATATGAGATTTCAGGTTGTACTGACCAATTTGTAGGCGCACATTTTCACAACACCTCCCATGTTTCATGGAACCTCCATTGGCAATCATGATTTGAAAATTGTTGACTACATGAATATAGAAATTGATTTCCGGAAAAATGTGACGATGAATAAAATTATGGGTGTTTCCACTATCAACAATGATTATGACTTTCCTAGGATTAATGTAGCCGATTAGCTCGAGGGTTTGGGTAGAAGAGAAGCCAGTGAGGGTATGTAGTGAAATCAACAGTTCAACTTCTGGTGGATCAACGAGAAAAGTGTCAATGTTTCATTGAAACCTGCACAGGAGATCTAGATAAAGCAACTACAAACAAATCTTATCAAGAATGGAAGAGATAT
This sequence comes from Picea sitchensis, assembly GCA_010110895.2. Taxonomy (NCBI): domain Eukaryota; kingdom Viridiplantae; phylum Streptophyta; class Pinopsida; order Pinales; family Pinaceae; genus Picea; species Picea sitchensis. Next base: position 14,812 of record SNQJ01S0177648.1, read on the forward strand.
TCAATATGGACGAATGAGAAAATACATTCACACTACTCCAATGGGCTGGTGATTGATACATAGATGATGATCAATATGATACAATTAATGAGTGGAATACACTCATATATAGGACATAACATTCCATTATAGTAGAATGCATGCATGCATAATAACATAATAGTGATGATCTAAAATAGAACTAGCCAGTTAACTCCCATTGAACTAGTGTAACGAAAATAGAAATTTCTCCAACACCCCCCTTGAACATCACTATAGAGTAAAAAATGAGTCTCGACTACCAAGCCATATTAGGTACTCATGTACAATGCAACTAATGAACACTAAAAAAATGAGGAAAGAGGGAAAACCACATGGGAACAAAACCCCCCCTCAAAAGAAAACACATCAAAAGAAGAAAAGGCAGTTGCTAGGCAACTTTGTTCTTCACTCCAAGACGATCTCGAAAAGTAGAAAAATTCTTTTCATTAAAAGTCTTCGTGAAGATGTAGAAACATTTATGGATTTGATGAAATCCTTTGGAAACTTGTCGAGCCTTGTACCTCTTGATCCTATGGACCCATCTGCACCTAAAAATATTCCTTTTTGGTGGAAGTGGAACCAGATCTCAAGTCAAATTCTCTAGGAGTGAGCCATACTCCTTATGCATGGCTTCTTTCCATAATGGATTTACCAGAGCCTCATTGTAGAGCTACGGATCAGAATATTGAACCATATATCAATGCATGGGAATCTCAGGTTCATAAGATGAAGGTAGATGAAAAGACTCCTCATGATGATATTGAGTCCTCCTCAAATATAATGGATTCTTTGCAAGAAGAACTATTGTCTGAAGTGTGAACTATTCCCTCTTTGGAATTTGTTGAAGCTTCGATGTTGGCTTCTTATTTGGCTGTACTACCTTCTTATTTCCATGTACAAAATCTGGGTGTATGGAATCATCTATGATGTCTGTAACTGATGGAAGCACAAGAGTATATGCATGTTGCACTAGAGGTGCATGGAAAGTACTCTCTTTATGCGTAAGTAGAAAAGAAGAGTCATCGTCAAAAAACCTAGTGAATTTATACAACCTTGACTTGTGATCCACCTCACCAATTTCAATGATGGAATTGCCATGCATGTCAATTAATGAAATTGGATCTGATGTAAATTAAACCTTTTTACCTTTCTGAGTGATCTGATAAACTAAGAGAAGATTCATAGAAAGATTTGGAACATGTAAAACATTCTCAAAATGACCATTATGGAGTTCCACTCTCCCCTCTTCTGCTACTACTACTGGAGTATCATCCCCCATGAGAATAGGGGGTCTTTAGCATGGATTCAAAGAAGATAAAACTTCCTCTTTCGTTGCCATATGATGGGATGCACTAGAATCTATAATCCATGAATCAGATGAGGAATTAATTGCAACAATATCATGATGATTACCTTTCTTAGGAGCAAGATCTTCTTCCTTATGCTTCTTGACTCCCTCTGGAATGAAGTTTCCAAGGTTGTTCTATTGAATTTCATGTTCCATAAGATCAATATGTTTCTACATCCATGTGGATTCTTCATGATTCTCTTTATTGCAGTAAGTTCATTGCTTTCCCTTCTTCTTCTTCTTGTAATATGAAGAGTCTATGGAACCTAAAGAATCATTAAAGGGTTTGGAATATCCCGCCTTCTCGTTCTGTTTGGATGATCCTTTTCCATCATGCATGGTGAGTGCATGTGCTTTGGGATCCTTGATTAGGCCCATATGAATGATTTTTTCCTTATCATGTGTGATAGAATCAATGAATTGATTCATGGTAGGAATCTTCCAATTTTTTCCCATGAGATACCTTCCTGAATGGAAAGTGGAAACATATACAACATATGTTGGTCCTAGCTTGGCCAAGATTGTTAGAATATGTTGGTCCACTTGTTTAGAATTATCAATACCACAAGTGGCTAAGTTCAATATAAAATATTTAAATGTAGTAAAGAAATCCTATATATTATCAAAACTTTTAGGATCCAAAGTATTCAATTGTACCTCAAGCATATGACCTCTCATCTCATCCTTCTTTGCAAACAAAATTTCCAAGGTGGTCCAGATATCGTTTGGAATATTGCATGTGGAAACATGAAACCATAGATCAGTTGAAATAAATTCAAGAAGAATTATTGTGGCTTCATCCTTTCGGTTCTCCCATCGAATCTTCTCAATTGTTGATGTAGGTTATGTTTATGTCCCCATCGTCAAGTTGTATGGTCCTTTCCTTCTGAGTTGGAATTATGCCTTGGGTTTCCAATCAAAATAATTGTATGGTGTGAGGATTACCACTAATTTTGACTCTATAATAGGTGTCCTATCCATATCTCCCACTATTTCTGAAAACCCCTAAAAATTTACTCTTAATCTGCAACTGAAAAACTAAGAAATCACTGTAGAAATGGCACCTTAAGTGAAAATCCGTATAAGTTTCAGGAGATGATCTTTCGACTTACTTTATGAGCAAAGAGTGAGGAATTTCTCCAAATGATTGAAAACCCACTTGCAAAATGGGTCGATTTACTTCTCCCATGAGTCGTTTACTCAAACAATTAATATTTTAGGAGAAATCATTGTAGAAACGTACAACCACATATTTGTATCCATTTCGGGAGGTGATATTTCGACTTACCTTCTGAGCAAATTGTGAAGAAAATTTCCATATGGTTGTGTTGGCAGCAATAATGTAATTTCTATTGTTTATAAGCTGCCTACACAAGGTCTCTAAATTTTCATTACTCGTCATGAGCAACGACACTTATTATTTGTTGTCTTTTACATACCTTCTTTTCGATTTTAGTTTTCATGACTGTAAGCATGTAAACTTGCAGCTGGAATTCACACTTGGTTTCAATTTTGATCAAAGGATAAATGTTCATATGGTCTATTTTCAAATTGTCGTATTTCTCTATGAACATGATTGTTTTCCTTGTTTATAACGCCTTGGTCCTAAATGTAATGCCTTGGTTACAGAAGTAAAATACCTTCACTCGTTAATGATCGATTAATATTAATGGGGTTTTTGATTCATAAAATTTTTAACACAATGTTTATTTGATACATTTACCTTGTAATCAAGTCATGAATGTGTGCACAATATGGTATTCAAGTGCTTACATCCTTACAATATCCATATCTCAAGGTTTCATTTGAGGTAAAATGTGATATTATTTCTCTGTATGGCCTCGGGCTTCACGATCTCATTCATACGCATGGTGATTAATGCCTCTGCCTACCATTTCAAACGGTCATTGCTTTGTGAAAACTCGGGGCTATGGCTCTATGTTTTCTTATCAAACCCTACCTCCAATTTCTGTGTTGATTCCTTTCTATTAGCCATGTCTCCAGTGGTGAGGATTTATCCCAATGGCATCCAAACCTTTTTATCTTATGACAATGCCAGAGACAACTTAGAAAGGAATGATTGGCGTGGATTCATTGAAAATTTTAAGGGTGTCAATCTGAGAGTTGCCCAAGAGTTCGCATTAACTTTCGATGGTTGCAGAGCTAAGATAGGTGATGTGTAGCTTGAGGTAAATGAAGACTTTTTAAGCCAAGCTATAAGCTTACCAGCTGTCGGCACAAAGTGGTTCAAGAATGCAAAAGTTGAAGAGGTACCCTGGTCATTGTTGTTCACCTCAAGGAAAATTACAAGTTGCGACCGAGGTATGCATGTCTCGTCTTTACAACCTAGATGGCATGACCTGTTAGCTATTGTGAAACAGTTTATTACATGTGAAGGGCGATTTGGGTTGGTTTTATTGCATCACCTGCGATTTCTTATGAGCTTCATTGATTTCCCGTTGAATATGCCCTACTTTCTTCTTAGAAGTTTGTACAAGATGGGAAAGTGGTTTAAGAGGTAGAAGTTTGATTCTAGTTTATTCCATCATGGTTTAATCAAAATTATCATTGTGCATCAATTGCAATTTAACAACGATTGTTGGGATGCTTTTGTGTTGTGAAATGGTTTTGGTAATAATGAGGTGGGACAGGTGGACAAGCCTGCTATCACAGAAACTCTTGTGAAACCCACCATCTCTCCTCTATTTCTCATGCCCTGTGATCCTGTCTCTAATTTGGAACCCTCGACCTACCCTGATTCTAATCAACCCGACACTCAACTGAATCTGTATCCTAAGAGTTGTGCTAATACTGTTAAAAAACCCATAGGGAAGAAGCTTAGGGGCAGCGTAGATGATAATTATAAGAATAAAAGGGCCGCTCGTTGGGCTTCATGATGTTCTCGAAACAAACCCAAACCCTGTGAACACACAGAAAACACAATTGAGATAAGTGAAGACTCGGATTCGGAAATTGAAAGGTTCTTGGCTGAAGAGTATCCATTGTCATATGGACTTTGTCTTGATAGACCCTACGATTATGTTACCAACCTGCCACCGTGTCTAAAGGACAATCCTGATTTTCCCGGCATCAAAATTCATGAAAAACCTACCTTGTGCATGGACAATGCTCCAATGGTTGATGATATCAGTGCCAATGCATAGTCCCTACAACCACCGTGTAATGAGTGTCGATCCTGGATCGACAGGTATTATACAGATGTTCCTTTGCTACAGTCCAAGCTTAAATCTCTGAAAGACCAAGTGGATGTGTTGACAAGGGAGAACAAAAAGCTCCAATCCATAGCTCAAGAAATGGACAAACGCCAAAAAACTACAGGGTCTGTTATTTTTAAGAATGTAGAGGTAGTGACAACAATAGTAAATTCCAAGATTGCTTGATATGTTTTAATCCCTTGATTTGAGGTATGATTTTCTTCAGGTTTGGCATGATTTTGTGTCCTTCAATTTAGGATATACGATTTGTTGAATAGATTACTTTTCTTATAAAAATTAGTTTGTTTTGTTTGATTGAATAAAATATGATTATAGTTATAATTATAACTAGCTACAAAATCGTGAGATTCTGTAGCCAGTTAGAAAAA